>WBNH01004155.1:1382722-1451080 GCA_013401255.1 Urocolius indicus | reverse complement strand
ATATATATATACACACTTTTTTTCAAGAAAAGTTATTAAGTTATAATATTTTTGAGGGCCTTAAATTTTGATTGCTCATTATCTGTAAAAATAAACTTATAGTGTTTTAATTTTAAAGTATATTCTGCAAGGAATTATGGGTATATTTTAAACTGCTTAAGGAAAACTTGAAATACTTTTAAAGTTAGAAAAAGAATTTCCTGCAGTCTAGTTACAGTCATTCATCTTGGGCAGATTCTGTGCTTTTTTTTTTTTTTTTGGTTGTGGGTTCTTTCACCTCTAATTTAGAGAAGTATTTAAGGATAAGTTACAGATTATTCTAATCAGAAGACCAGTACTTCTGTAGGTTTAGATCCTAAATGTTATTCAGGGAGTGAGAAAAGGAGTCCTACGGTAATCAGAGAATCTAATAAGTACTGACTGGGAAAAATCGAAAAGGAAATCATACTGAAAACTCATCTGAATGTAATTCTCTAATTAAGACTAGTTTTTAAATCATGTGATACAAGGAAAAGAGTGGGCTGAGAGGAGCAAATGTAAAATTTCACTTCAATGATTCTAAATATTATCCTTCTACATCACTTCTTCCTTAGATGAGAAATTGTTTTGTGGTTCTACAGGTTGTAAATAGAGGTCTAGGAAATGGAAAATAATACAGCATGAATATATAAGTTTGATGGAGTTGATGGGTATTTATCCTCTCGCAAAAATTAAAGTGTATGTTATCAATATAGAACAGGAGACTGGAATCTAGATGATAGTAAACTATTATTGAGACCTCAGTTCAAATATAAATAAAAATAATAATATTTCTGTTCTTGTGGCTCTAATTATATTTTTGAAAAATAAAGTTTCATCAATCTATTTCAAATTTCACTCTCAATAAAACATTTCCACATTTGTTTGACTTCAATACCCACCTTAATAACATCCAAGTGAAGGAACAGTTGAGAATACCAGCTGTAGCGTAGTGTTTGTGGCGATTCTAACATAGCTGAGAAATCAAATTAGTTTTTATACTGTCTAAATTTTAGTGTTTTTTTTCCAGTATTTACAAAAATTAGTTACTCTTACTTGCTATGCACGTATCCATGAGGTTTGAAAATATTTCTTGCAACAGAAACTGCCGTTTTTGTAATAACACAACTGAATTACAAATACTTTTAAGTACTGGGTAAAATGTTAAATATTGGTTAGATAGTATTCGATCTTTGGTAGTGTCAGGCTGAAATAAAAAAACAAACAGTAAAACTGTGACTATCTTGTGGAAAACATTTTAAGCATTTAACTGGATATGCTCTAGCATCTATAACATTTCACCTATTTATGCTCACTGGCAAAACACCTGGGGAATATCTTAAAATATTTTAGATCCATCTGATTTAGCATATTCTACGTTATTCTGCTCCTTTTGCCTCTTTGGTAGGAAAACTTCTGATATGTTTTGTTTGGGTTAACCCCTTTGGGAACATGGATATAATAGGACAGAAAACATTTCTACATCTGCTGTGGAGTTAGTCAAGCTCTTAGAGAGGAGCGCAGTCACTTCATTTTTGTGCCAGGCTAGCCAGAAGCTGAAAAGAGAATGTGTGGTACCATTTCCTATCACAGACGGATAAGGAGATTGCCTTCCACAGTTGGATAAGAGGCATTTACTGAAGAAATTATTCTGTAAGGAAGTAACTAATGGGAAACAGACCTGCAGTGGACATAAGAAATATCTAAAGATGCTCTTGGGACGAACTTTCAGCTATGCAATGCTAGCAGATACAATTATAGAGGATTGTGAAACCACATCTGCCAACTGAAATAACTGGCAGTGAACAAAAGATGATGAGTGAAAGAAAATAACCATTGGCATGGCTGTGAAATGTGTTATCTAGTCATTTGCAGCATCTGTAACAGCAAGAGCATTCCTATTTTATTTGGGGAAGCACATGCAAGGTTCAAATCTGATGGTGCAGCAGTGAATAAATTTGTGAAGTTTGGTATTGTAAATTTACAGTGTTGTAAGATATGTGGAAAAAAAAATGAGATGGGGGCGTGGTGTCTAGAGTCACAAAAAAAGACCTGTTTTCTCTGGGTCAGGTTTTTGTTTCTGTTTCATTCCCTGGAGTATATACTGAAGAAAGATGGCTGGTGCATAATTTTATGTCACTGGCTAAATCTGACCTGACCCTGTCAAACCACCAGGCTTACTTTCTCTACTTGAAGAACAAGCTTCCTTGCAAAAAAATAATAAAAAACCCTCAACAAAACCAAAACCTTATAAAGAACCTTTCCAATAAGACTTTACCTGTGAGCACACTGAATGCTTTTTTTTTTTTTGTTCTGTCAAAAATGACACATGGTGGTCCAAGATGAACAAAAGCACTGGTAGTACAGGACTTCTAGAAATATATCTGGAAAGATAGACTAGCCAGAGTTGTGAAAGATGAGGAAACCAACTTAATATGCATGCAGACACAGTGACCTGCATAAGCAGTTTTATTGTAGCAACACAGGTATGACAAAATAACTAAGGAAGGCCAAATCACTTGATCAACCAGACAGTATCTCCAAGAGTGGATCCACTTCTTTGAGTATTCTACCTGCAAATGAGTCTGTCTTACGCTAACTATTTGCCACCAGCAGGTCAGGTAAGTCAGGATTTAAATGTGATTTATGATACCAGAAGAAAATATGTGCTACAAAAACAGGTTCTCTGCCAGGCTAGAGCTTAATCTCATGAGCGTGTCTTTTACGGAGAAGTGAAACACATGAGCAAGCTTTCCTAAATTACTGACTAATCTAGTTTCCAGTGACTCTAAAATTTATTACTGAAACTACAAATTGCTGTCAGCTCTGAACTAATTAAAATGTTAGGATTAACCTAGGTGGGCTGTTGCCCAGGCTTTCAGCAAAGAGAAAGACATAAAAAAAATTAAAGTAGACATTTAACTCGTACTAACCTGGAATGTAGTTCTGCATTTTGAGTAAAATATCTGATGACTTTACATGACATACTTAACTTCTGAAAGCTTCTAACTATTGCAAAAGTAAACCATTCTTCACTATAAGTAATAGTAGTGCACCACATTACCTGGGGTAAGGGTGTTCTTAGAATAGGGAGTGGGAATCTGATTCTTCTGATTTATGAAAGCAAGTGTCATTTTTAATATGCCATTTCTTTTAGCAGTTGTAGTAGGTGAGGATTACTTCACCCCTACTTGTTAGATATGGAATAGTTATTTAATCTAATGGACTGTATATGTGTGTATTTATAAAAAAAATACTACATATCTATCTATAAAAGGGATTGTTATTAAGGCAGCACAATCACCTCGATGTAAATAGTCAAAGTTAAGGATGTTGGACAGTTTTGAATATCCTGTTGCATACAGGGATTATACAAGGCTTTTAATTTGTGTGTATCTTATGAGAAGATCAGAGGCACTTTCATTGGCTAGCAGAATGCTATTTCTGAGGCAGAGATTGTGAGTTATCTCAATACTCATCTCTGAGACAAAGGTAGGCAGGGGCTGAAGCTGCTAAGCCATTCTGGTATCCATCTGCAAGCCCAGTTCAGCTGTTTCACAATGGAGTGGACAGATCATTAGGAATCGTCTTTAAACTGTTTATTGGCCAGTTGGTTTATTTCCCTTTTTTCTTCATTCCTTTAATTTCTTAGGTCTAACTCTTGTCTTCTACCTTCAAGAGGCTTTCTCTTCCACAGTGCTTCATCACTGGGAAGAAAAAAAGCAGGAGAATGGGCAGAAAAGCTTCTAGCTTATTTTTCAAATCAACTGTATCTAAGAGGAAAACATAATGACCTTGTCCCAAATCAGAACATGAATCTTTGGGTAATTTTGTTCAGGATTTCACAGACTTGTACAGAGGTGAGCAAATTCTGATTTTGTATTTTCATACGAAGATAAAAGCAGAGAAACTAATGAAATTCCCAAAAATGCAGACTTTCCAAAAAAATAAGAAAACAAAAAATGAGTTTTATATAGCCCAAGTACCCTAACTAAAAATCCTTCTCAAACTTTCCCATTAAGTGTGAATCTTTAAATCTCACAATACTAGCTAATGTGTCTGGATGCATGTGGCAAAAAGTAATTGGCTAATAACTTATTAGCTTTTGCAGTGCTTTTGAGAAAACTGGCACTCATTCATCATTTGTGTGAGCGACACTGTAAAACAAGTGTAAATTCCACATTTATTCTGGAAAGATGGGCAGCTGAACCTCACTTTAAACCATTGCACTATTACCACAATAGGACTATCAGTCAGCAAGCCAGACATATTAACCAAAGGAGCCATAAATTCCACAAGATCTTGCAATTGTACTTTTCAGCTTTTTACCTCTTGTAGCTTTCTTAAAAGTTATTGCTCTTCCACTGGCATCTTCCTATGTATATAAAGATTCTGTCAGCTTTGACCTTCAAAGTGGACTTTTTCCAGGTGCTTTCTATCACTTTCTGAAGTTACTGTGCATATCATATGCATAGTGCAGACATCATCAATCAAACTTGTGTCAGTATGCACTGTTCCCATCTACTGCCCAGTGTCATCTTGGCACTGTAGGTTTCAAACAAGAGATATATTTGACTTCTACTGACCTTAGATTCAAATACATTATTTAGAAAAAGCCACAGTACAAACTGGCTATTTCTGTGACATGAAGGATTTTGTGACCACTAGCTATACTCTCACTGCTCTACTTTCTAGCAGTGGGACACCTGTTGACCAGAGACTGCTTGTTCTTACTGCTTCATCGTATTACCAGGCATGTACCTGCTGTCATGGTTTCTGTGGACTCTCTTACATGACCGGTGAAAGAATGTTGTTTCAGGCCTTCAGAATATGTGACACAACTGATTTCCTTTAAAACGATACATCACCATGACTTCTAAGGAATTTCCTGCAAGGAAGAGGTAAGATCCATTAATGTTAAAGCAGGAAAATGTACCTTACTGTTATTGTCAGCCCATCAAAAAGAAAAAGTGAAAGTATTGGCTCAAAAGTCATGAGATCGAAGTAATTGCAGGATGAAAAAGGTGCTAAGGGACAAGTGTGAATATATGGAGAGCCCTCAAAGGGAGATATAACTGCTAGAAAGACAGGCCCATCCACAGTCTGCCATCACCTCTGTGCCTTATCCTTTCATTGTAATTTTGCATTTAAGAAGCCATACTGAATTTAGGAACCATGCTGCCCTTGTCTTCCTTCAGTGCTGTTATGCAGCTGTCTGGCGTCTAGAGCATTTTCCCAGAGTGTGGGAGATGTTGCTTCAGTTCCCTTTTTTATGTGAAAGGATTCAAGATCTCATTCCTGGGTGAGTTCTCTGATTTCAAGTTTGTTTTGGGAAAGAAAGGAGAATACTACTCTTATCAGAGCTGCTCACCTTTTTCTTCTTTTTTTTTTTTTTCCCCACAAATGGAGAGCAAATATATGCCTGACTAACCTTGTTTGCTCTGTGTTCCCAAAGAGCAGGAGAATGGCTTGGTTTCCAATATTTTTGTTCTGATTTCCTGACAATTCAGTCTAAAATGCTAAACAGTCTTTGAGAGCATGTATTGGGTTACAGGTCCTCATTGTATGTGATATCTTAAGGATTAATACTGAGAGACTTTCTTTTACTTTTTTTCTTTCTTCTGCTTTAAAGCAACCAAATCAACATACAGAACTAAATCTCTTTCCCCTGTTACATTAGGCACCTATGCTACAGGGTAATGTATCTGAGGTGCTGGTTTAAGTGTCGCTGGACAGATGGAGTTTGGAAGTAAGTCTTGCATGTCCTGAATGTGTGAATGCTGTAGCTGTGGTGCCTTTCCTCGACAAATTTTTGGGAAAAGCATCACTTAAGGATCACAGGAAAGAATGCCAGCACAGGAGGCTAATGCTGTGCAACTCGGAGCCCTGACCCCTGAGCTCTCCCCTTCATGCAGCATTCAGTGTTGGCACTCAGTGTGTTTCACCCCATGTATTGGATAGTGGTGATACAGTGCCTAAGCACTTCAAGCCTCAGATAAGGTTTTGTAGTAGATCATAACACCTGCTGCTTTTTTTGGTTAGTCCCATACTTAAAATAGCAATTTTGCTGCTGAAGAGGAAGACTTATGCAGCTGTATTCTGCTACTCAGGCACTCGTTTGAGCCTTTCTGTAGCAGAGTGTAAAATTGGAACACACAAGCATAAGCAATAATGCGTTAGTAATTGCTTAATAACTTATTACAGTCTAGCTTCTGTCGAGACACTGGGGAAAAGCTACAGCCAATTAGTTGTAAGAGGGCGGTGGAACAAAGTTAAACTTTAAATTATTGCTGGAAAGGTGAGCTGATAAACTTTAGACTAAACTAGTGTATTAGCACTACAATTCAACTATCAGCTCCATATAAAACATTAGTATGACAAATTAGTGCTTTGATTGTGCTAGATATCACCATATTCATTTGTTTAATTAAACAATCTAGGCTTCTTGTGGTGTGGGTCATTTTAAAAAATGTTAAAAATAAAATTAAACACATAATTAAGCTGACAAGAGATAAAGACCCTTGTGCAGCAAGTTGAAGGCAGTTAATTTATAAGGAGCCTGGTCCCTGAAGGCTGTGTAGTTTATTAAAGTTACTGAGGCAGAGATGTGATAAAATATTTTATGTAGTGCTTTAAAGGCTAAATTGCTCTGACACTTTTTAAAGTCCATGGGATACAGTCAATTAGGATGTCTTGTTATCATGTTTTTCCCTCATAAAGTAATCTAAACAAAATCCATGGCTATAGTGATAATTTTGTAAAGTTCCTGCAGTAAACTATTTTCAAATATTTCACTGAGATACATTTAATGGTTCTCATTGGTCACTCTGGTTGTAATAAATCTCATCTAAACAATTGTGCCTGTCCCAAATTGTTGAAGTAGAGGTAGAAGACTAACCAGGAGAGGGAGTAAAGTTGGAAATTTTGTTAAGATTTTGAAACCACCTGGGTCTACAGGTTTTTAGGTACAATCCTATCCAGATGTTCTTAGAGCTACCAGAGCGAAGGCCTGTAAAGGTGCTGTGTGAAAGGAAAATATCTGTCTTGCCTTAGATGTCTAGAGGTAGAAGAATACTGGTTATATATTTCCCAGTACTTTAATCTGTTTTTGAAAATAAAGCATGGTAAAATACCTGTGATAAATGTGCATTAGGGAATCAGGTAAATGCTCACATCAAAATTTTAATTTTCTTTCTTACCAGATGATGAATCTGTTCACCAATTTACAATCTACTTTCTTGTAGGGTTAGAATGTGTTTGAAAAGGTAGTTACAGTACTGAAATAACTGCTTTTTATGTCTGGAAGCAGGCAAATGTATCAGTATCTCTTGATATTTCTGTGGACTAAAGAAGTTATTCCTCCTGTCCTTTCTAATGGGATATTTCCGATTTCTGTTGCTACTGCCTTTTAGCAGTTTTATGTCAAGTGTATCCTTGATCTTTATCAAGGTCACAGAGGCAGATATTCAACTTCTACTACACTTTTTGGTTTGTTTTTTTTTTTTTTTAATAATGCTCAACTTCTAAAACAAACAGGAAGAGAAAAAGACCAGAGGATAACAAGCCATATTCTGGAGAAAGGTAAGGAAAGGCACAGTAGGATGAAGAGAAAGGGACTTAAACCAAAGCTTATAAAATCTCCTTGTTTTAAATGGACAAAGATTTTCAAAGGCTAGGTCATTTTGTGCAAGAAAAAAAGTGGTCAGTCCTTCGCTTACACACTCATGTCACCTCACCTCTTCAAGATGTTTCTTTTTCATCTGACAAAGGGTTTCTGAATTCCAAGTCTTGTACTTATCATGAGGGAGTTAAATGGGGTCACCCAATTGAAATTTACTGAAGCATGGGGTACATTTCCTCTTTTGATATCCACATAGATGGTTAAAAGATGTAACATGAGTACATTTGCAAACATCTTTGTAGAAACATTTGATCCAACATATTTTTCTCTATGTTTTTGCATTGTTTGTGTTTTAGAAGCATGATTTAAATTGAAGTTGTAAATTTCTGGGGGTTTAACCACTTGTCTGTAGTAGTGAGGTTTGCATCTGTCAAAGCCGTGTTGAAGAACTGCAGCCAAATACTCTATTACAAATATCCTTATACAGAGAGAGGAGGGAATGTCAGGGGTTGACTGCTCAAATGTGTGGGTTATTGTTTGTTCTGGAAGCAGTGAACCAAAGCAATCAATAGCTTTATATCTTTTCCTGAAACTTTTCATGCTTTGTATTTTAAAATTAAAGACCACATCAAATGTGTCTTAAATTGACTACTATATAGAGGCTCAAAATTTGCTTCTTTCACATGTTTTAGAGCAGGCCTATCCAACACTGAGAAGAGAAAAGGATGCACAAGTTTCCTGCTAATCTTTTAGGGGAAAAAAGACTACATGTGAATGGATTGACAGTATTAATGTAGAATTCTTATCTTATTCCGGATCTCAGAGATCTGCATTGCAGATCTGAGGGCCAGGCTCTGATCACAGAAAACTAACTAGTGATAACTGATTCCCAAATGAATTTTTGCTGTGTCTGCACATTATTCAGGTTTTTAAGCTTCTATCACTTCTGACTGTCGATCAGTTTCGATTTATTATTTCAACTATAGTTTCTATGTGAGCATAAAAAGAATAAGAAATTTTCCTCTTTGTTATTTCAGCCTAATAAAGAAAAAACTCCTTTTGACTGAAAACTTCTCACTAGTTAATTGTATTAAAGTATTCTGTGAGGTGGTATCCACTAACCCATGAACACAATATTTATGGAAAAAGATTACTATGCCATACCTAAAGATGTGTGCAGGACAAATTGTTATAAGTAAATTTTCTTTTGTTTAGCACAGGAATTTTGAAAGCATTGGCAATTCATGCTTCAATGCTTCTGTGTTGGTTTGGGTTTTTTTTTTGTAAAAATTACTGTTGCAGATGAAACAAAATATTCAGTGTTTGAAAGTAAAGGGAGAAATTTGGTTCACTGTGGGATAATGAAAACTGAAAAACAATTATGCTGCTGCAATCAAGAGCTCAGCTACAAATAACTAATTTCACTTCTCTTCCACTGCTCCAAAATATACTGCTTATTGTTCTTAAAATATTTATATGTCTTTGAATTATTTACTGAACAAAGGACACTTGCACTCCTTTAACATAGAAGGAGATGAAAGATTATTTCATGTCAACATAACAGAAGACAATAATAAATCCATAATGTAAATAATATGCCTTAGAAAAGAGCCATGCCTTATTAGTATGTGACTAGATTGCAACTGGGCTCTATTTATGAAAATACATTTTCTTGTGGTGTGGAAACACTTGGTTTGAGTAAACAAAGTAATCAGAAAATCCTTTTCTGCAGTTAGCTTCTTTTAGAAACGTACTCGAGATAGTCACCTTGTACTGGTTTTAGATTTGATTGCCAAGAAGATTTGAGGATACGGAAGCTAGCAAACAATGAATTATTTTCCATCTTTTCCCATTTCTGAAGATGTGGATTTGCAATATTAATGTGAGCAGTGTGGATTCTGACCTTTTCTGTTGTTCTGTTTGGGAATAGTGGCTGAGCTTTCCCATCCCTGTCTGGCCATGGGCCATTGTTCTTTCCTTCTAATTTTCTTCACTAATTTTCACTGATACTGTCTCCTTTATTTTGAATATATCGAAAAAAACCAACAACAATGAAAAGCATCCCTAGAGGGAATAATAAAAACAGAAGCAGGATATTTTTATACAGTATTACTTGTGCTGAAAAAATGTTTGCCTTTTCCATGTTTCTTCCTCTCGTGTTCTATGTAATGTGCATGCTTTTATCCTTACTCCAGGTTTGTCCTGGCCTGTTGTACTCATTTCTATAATCAGAGCTCAGCCTTTAGGGAGTCCTAGCCATGTATTTCCAAAAATATTTACTATCAGGGTGTTGCAACTGCAGAATTAATTTTTTTCTTTGCCTTTAAACTGCCATATGTCTGAATGTTATTAAATACAATTAGGAATCAAACATGTGTTGCATATGCCTTTGCAAATTCACACAAGAATTTGAGAGGCCACTTAAAATTGTATTTTTGAGAAAGTGAAACTTACTAAATGTCTGTAGCTTCAATCAAAGTCAAGCACCTACAATTTTGCAAAACTAAGTTTTAGAAAGGCAGCAGAATTCCTCTTTGTGTTGCTTCTTTTCAGTGGAAGAGCGGATGACCGTACAATTTTCCGTAGGTTCCTATTTGAAAGGTTGGAGATACATAGTTATTTTTGTGAGGTTAAAATGGAAAATGCTTTAACAGCTGAGTTCAGTATTTTGGGAATATAACTTGGCCTTATGAATTTGCCTTTCAGTACCTTCCTTCCTTTAAAATCTAAGCCAGTGAATTTAATATTTTGCATCTTCAGGTGCATGTATAAAAACCCCTATATTTTTAATGCAAACCCAAAATATGATTCAGTACATCTTTCAACAAAACCCAAACCCAACATTCAAGACAGAACAGGAGTCTAGCCAGCCAACAGTCTCCGAGAGATGGCAGTTAAAAGTCATTCATAGGTGTCTAAGAAATATATTTCCCACTCTAGCCCCAGCAATGATATCTGTCAGCATTTTTAAATACAGGGAAAAACACAATAAATTATAAAGGAGAAATGATCTTAGAGAGAGGTGATAATGGTCACAAACATTCTCTTTGTTTCCTCCAGAAGGGGTCCGTGAATGGAGCCTCAGACTATATCCTGCTGTCATTGAAACCAATTAGATTTTTTTGCATTAACTTCAGTAAGAGCAAATGCAGGCCCCTAGAGGTAAGCATTTCTGTCAATATAGAATAAAAACTGTTTCATTTCAGGTCATAATGGAGACAGAAGTATGATACTGTCTTCTAATCTGGTGTAGGATTTATATAATGGAAGGAGAAAGGCACTTTAATCTGTGGGTTAAAATGATTATGTTTTATATTTTCTAAAAAACACATGGGAATTTTTCTATTAAAAAACTATTGAGATTCTCTCCTGTACTAGAAGAAAGATCATATGATCTTTGCAATTACTGGTTTGTGTAGTCAAAGAGTAACTGAAGTATATTCTTACTTTTCTAAGAAGAACAGATACTTTAATGATGCTGGCAACAATTTTTGGCTTTTTTTTTTTGTGAGATCTGAAATTTGAAATGCAATAGACCTGTACTGCAACACTTCATCATTCAAGTTGCCCTTTTAAATCAGTGGGAGTTAAGATCATCTGTGTGAATTAGAGTAGCAAGATCTGGCAGACCTGTTAGAAAAGATCTATATGGGAATCATAGGAAAACTTATTAGTCTGGGGTTTTCTACTTGTGGTTCTCACCCGTAAAATTAGAATATTTTTAAATCCTTACAGAAAATAGATGCTGCTCTGAAAACAGACGTTTTGAAATTCCAATATAGCTGAAGCTTTTTGAGCACCAAATATGCCAGGCAGTTTTAAATTAAAATATACTCTAGAAATATTTGAATTTGTGATGTTTTTGTCTGTGTGGCTTTGCCTTCCTCAGTTCTCTTACTGTGGCAATCTAAAGCGTGTTTGTATTGTTGATTTAAATTTTTTAATGGGAAGACATCAAGCAGCTGATTATTCAAGTGTAAAATTCTTCATATAGCAATGAAAGAATTCATTAGGGAATTGAAAGGTGCATATGGATAATAACCTTTTCTCTCTGAAGAAATACTGAGCAATATGAACATATAAGTTGATGCCCTGCTGAAATAAATCTGGAGTCTTTATTCTGTCCATTGACAACTTAATGGATTTGATTTTAGATATCATCTTAATTGTGTGATTTATTAAATAGTGTACATCTTTAACATCTGTGAAATTGAAGGAGAAAATATCATTTGAAAGGAACAGGAATCTAAACAAATATATTCTTTCCTCACTGTCAGTGCATAAATTGTGCATGGTAGAGCTTAAGAAAAAGTTTATCAAGTGTTCCTTGCCTATTTTTATCCTCAAACTGGGAGCAAAATTAGAGGAAAACCCACCCACCTACAGCCCAAGTATTTACGTTCATTAAAAATCCCATATTGCTTTCATTTTCAAAGTCAGATAGGGTTTTTCAAGAGAGGAAAATAGATATTGAGCAGCACTTGGGCACTTCTTGCAACTGTATGCAAAAAGTAACACAATTCTGAACTGATCAGCTCATTAAGACATTTTCTTAAAAAGAAAAAAAAAAAGAAGGAAAGAATTATCAGATATTTTTCTTCATTTGCAAGTTACCAAGACACTTGGCTCCATAGCAGCCAAACGGGGTGCCAGAAGACCTTTAGCTGGTAGCTGGTTGAAGGGAGACTGAAACCTGGTAGCCCTAGGGAATGTCAGAGCGCTGACTTGGGAGCAACCCATGCTATGAGACAGTAGCAAAAAATGAGACTGATCTTTGAAGTTGATAAATAAGCAAGAGGTCACTGGAATTCTGTCTGAATTTTGCGGAAAGTTCAGAAATTGAACTATTTTTGCAAAGTGTCTTTATTTCAATCATTTAAAAACATGTATAAGACTTTCTGAGCAGCTTAACTTAGATGTTTTCACAAGCGTGAGAAGTGGGGATGTAATACAGCAGAGCCTCCAGAATGTTATTACTTTTGTGGAGTAAGCTATAATAAATCCCTGCTGGGACCTCCATGGACAGATGGGGCAAATACCTTAACACATGCAGGAACAATTTCTATCTTTCAAGGCTGATGAGACAAACTGAGTCCATTTTGAAAAATGTATCCAGAGGATGCTGATAGTATGCACAGATAATATGCCTTGTTTGGCTTGACAAATGAAAAGCAGGTACACTGAGAGACTGCAGAATATAATAGCAGGTAAACTCAATATAGGTAAATGTCAGGTGATGCACATGAGAGGTAAAAAAAAATCCCAACTTTGTATACATAGGATGATGTCTTCTGATCTTATCCTGCGTGTTCTGGAGTAAGTTCTTGTTAAAGTTGGTGAGACTCTGAGGGTGTTAGTTCAGTGGTCAGTGATGGTTAGAAGGAAAATCAAATCTTAAAAATAATTAAAAAACGAAATAGAGAATATCATTAAACATGAAAAAAAATCCCTGATCTGCCTGTTCTTAGGCAATGAGAAGTTTTTTGCCACCCTCACAGGTCCCTCAATCTTCAGAAGGCTGTAATAGAACTGAAAAGGGTTCCATGGAAGATCTACAAAGATAAGCAAAGTGTGGGATAGTTCTGTATTAGAAATCATGAAATAAATTAGGATCTTTCAGTCTGGAAAAGAGAGGACTGATGGAGACTGTGATAGTAGTCTACAAAATCATACAGAGTGCAGATAAGGCTCAATTGTTCATATTCTCTTTGCAGTGTCTTGTCCAAGAGCCAGGGGAAATCAAATGAAAGCAGTAGGAGCCAGATTCAAAACAAATAAAAAGACGTGGATTTCATGAAGTGGGTAGCTGATCTTGCCAAAAGAATGATGGATGCTAAAATTCTGTATTGATCTAAGGGGAGACTGGGCAAGTTCATGGAGAAATTCACTGAATTTTAGCTAAACACATAGATATTGTGTCTGGTTCAGAAAGTCCCTAAGCTGAAAATAAGTGAAGCCTGGGTGAATATTAGAAATATCATTTATATTTGTCTCATTTTTGTAATTTTCCCTACTTATCCACTTATGCCCATTGCTGGAGATAGAACACTGCTAGAAGGGTCTTTGGTCTCACTAAGTGGGTTTGTTTTTATGTTAACTGCTTTCCAAATTCACCGGAATTTCAGGGAATCTTTACTCAGTATGCTAAAAAATTGTATTAAGCACTTTAGACTTGGAATCTGAAATCTAACTGCAAAATGACATTTCTGACTCTGATGTTAAATTTGGTGTGAATGAGAGCAGAACTTCCCCAATTGTAAAGACATCATTATAATCAAATCAAAACTGTGCCTGAAGGTGAAAAATACAGGAATATAACCCCAAACCAATTCAACACCAATTTCCCTTTGCCATTTCTACTATGCTTGCTTGCAATACATCCTCAGAACTCTGTATAGAATGAAATCATAGAAAGATACTGTGGATTAATGGGCATGAGGTCTTCAGTTGATGCCAATGATGTGTCAAGTGTACATCAAAGACACATGTAAACAAATACATGCTACATCATATCTGATAGGCCAGCTGTCTATTGGATAATTTTATTGCAACTTTTGAATGGGGTACTGCTTCCATTAACTTTATTGTGTCTTTACATGATGTGATTTTTATTTTTTCTATTCAAAAGCTTTAGGAAAAATATGCTCATAAATACTTACAAAAGTGATTTTGGCTCTTGACGTGATTCTTATGATTTGACACAGGTAAAAAGAGGAGTCTGGTAGTGGGGAAATGTTAGTAATTATCTTTGTGGCATGTCTTATGAATTTATTAGTTTTGTTTTGTAATTGCATTATATGAATTTTGGGAATGATTTTTATAAATATGTGAGACCAGAAAATTATTCCCAATGATGATTGTCTGAATGCTAAGCAACATATATAACTGTTAACAGGAAATGAAGATTCCAAATCAATCTGAAGGACAAAAAATGTTTTTTTAAAGCTGGTTTATTAATAATAACTTAAAAAAGGATAAGGAAATTCAAACATTGATATTTGGTTCTCATCGTGTGCAGTATGTTAGTATTACACTGGCTGTAGCTAGTACTTGAATGCAGAGCCAGCCATGCAGTCATGAAACCCCTGCTGAGCATTTCCAGGAGTTTGCCCAGCTGGAGATTCTCAGTGTGATTTTCAGCAGTGGTTGCAAGTGATCTGTAAGGAGCTGGTCATGACCTTTCTCTTTCTGCCCCTTTCTTCTGGCCACTAAATTCTCTGAAGCACAGTTTTAAAAATGAGTGCGGAGAGAGTGGTGCTTTTGCCTGAAAGAAAGTGCAACGTATTCTGCAGAAATGGTACAGACTACACAAGAGAAAGGGAAAATGTGTGATCATGAATGGAACAGGCTGTCTGTAAAACAACCACTTAACAAAATAACTTTCCTTTCTTAAGGCACCAGGCTCCAATTCATGTAACAACCACTGTGACTGTGCGGTATAGCCTGGGCAGACACCTCACTTCCTGTCTGCTTGTGCGTGGCAAGTCAGGTGAGAACAGACTCTCCATTAAGACAGACCCATGTGGGAGCCATCATGCTAAATCTGGAAGTATTTTGTGAAGGAAAAGGTGGCAGTCTACTGTTCATGTTGCAGGTTTTTGCAGCAACTGCTAAGCCAGGAAATAAACCTATAAATATTTCCCATGTCTTCAACCAGAGCTTACTACTTATTTCTCTATTATCCTATAAGGCTGGATGATCATAAGGTAAAGAATCACTGTATAATCCTATTATAGCCACAGTTTCTTTCAACATTTACAGTTTTAGACAATTGTGTAATTACTTTTCATTCGTTTCCACTACTTATTATGGAAACCTTTTCCTTTGACATCCTTGAAGCATTGCATCCTGTAGGTATGATCGGATATCTTGTGCTAAGAATAATTTTCCCCTGTAAAGCTTTTGAAGCATTATAAAATCTCATTTTTTCTAATCAGCACTCTAGTTTCTCTTGGGCTAAAATTAGGCTTCCTGTCTCTGGCATGCGAGGCGTCAGTGTGTGTGACCTTCAAGCTGCCATCCGGCCTTGAAGTGCAATTTTTGCATTGGGAAATCTAGAAGCAGCAGCTTTACCCTTTTTTTTTTTGCAGCAGCAGCAAGATCATCTGAAACAGTCAACTGAGCAGCAACTGCAGACGTATCACTCGCAGGAAGCCATGTTACTGTGGCGCACAGAAAGCTCTTTCCAGTGCTGAAGCGCTGACGTAAAACAGCTGATCCTTCACTGCTCTGTGCATTCTTGCAAGGTGACCAGCACAGAGGGTTTGCATGAATATTAATGGCTAAACGATAGAATGATGAAGAATCAATACTTCAATCTGCATAAGGATAATATGCATTCCTTATGCATTGTAAAGCTGCTACACTACAGTGTCTGAATTTCACTTATACTCTAAACTCATCTACAAGCTCTCTCCTTTTGAATTATGCATATATTACGCAGCCTGTTGCCTGCAACAGATTTATGACAATCTCATTGCACCTATGCAAATCTTTTTTTTGGTTTTAAGCATCATGCACTTAATGTCTTTACTGAGGGAGAAAAATCATGGTGCAGAAGTGAATACAAAAAGCTTTTTATTACCCACACTATATGCTGCTCTTACTAACTTTTGTATTAGTTCCACATTGTATTTGGTCAGTTAAATGACAGTTTTTGCAATTGTCTTGGTACTTTGTTAACTGCAGCTACAGAATAATATTCTTTGTCCTTTTTTTTTTTTTTTTTTTTTTTTTAACCACATACCAAGCACAGCAGCTGATAATTACAGAACCAAAGTTACAGCTTGGTAATCAGCATTTTAGGTGATTTTAATTATGATGGATGAAGAAGAAAAATGGCAAAAACACGCTTTCAGTGGTACTGAGCAAATATGACATGGAACTGATACACAGGGCTTATATTATAGATTTGTCAAATTACCCAAGGATAATTTGGGTAGCTGGCAGATTCCCAGCTCATCAGTTCAGTAGCGCAGGCAACACATGCTGGTTAGTTTTGCTTGGGCTTGACATATAAATATCTGACCATCACCAGAGCAGCTTTAATTGATAATGGGCATCTGATTTGAAAAATAGGTGTGTTCCCCTTTAAACGGTATCTGTCACATCACATCACGTCACATCACATATGTCACGTCATGTTTCATTAAATCACATTATATGCTGGCATGATACAAGATAGCATGATGAAGGGCTAATGTAATGTGACAGCTAATACCTGCTAACGATTTGAGTGGTGGGTATCAGATCTGAATGTGTGCCAGACCTCATCTGAGTGTTGAGAGAGAGCAAAGTCTTTACTCAAACACTGAGGTTATTCTTCAAAGGGCAACTTTAACAGTTGCCCAGCTGCCATATTTCTAACCAGTGGTGGTATGTTTTATTTTTTCTAAAGTGATTTATGGCACCTTAAGTGACATGCTAAGGGAGAGATTAAGGTCTGTCAGAAAACATGGAGAAATCTGACATATATGGCTTTACTTTCTCAACTCCTGGCTCATTTTAAGTGCCAAAGCACTCTGGTGATGTGTAATGTAAAAAAAATAATTTATGAATCAGATGAAATCTTGCTTAATGCAAGAAAATTCATCTGAGTGATCTACTCGGAAACATTCCATAATCTGCAAAATATGCTATACTGTTTTAATGATTGGGTTAAGTTTTCAAACAGTGTTTATAGAGCACCCTCTGGGATCTCCACAGGTTAAATTACAGTATATGCAAGAATGAGTTATGACTTGAGTAAAGGCAATGGGGAAAGCACAGTATGTGCAGCTTCCATTTTTCATTGCTTGCACTACATTTGCAGCAATGTCAGTAACATAGACCTTGGGGAATTGGAGTCATTGCTAAATCACAAGGGAAATTTCTCATGTAGCTCTTCCCAAATATTGATTGTTAGGCAGTCTTTGAAACCTGCTATGTAAAGAATTTTTTTGCTTGTAGACTGCAGGGACGCAAAGGTTTCTAAGTTAAACATAATGGAAGATAAAAAGTCTCCTAATTGCTGAGGTTTTGCCTCAGGAATGTTGTTGTTGCTTTCTGTACTAAGTCTCATTAAAACCCTGAGTAATTCCTGTGTCCTGCATTATCTATTTAAAGAACTGATTGGGTTGTAGTTTGGTTGTTTTTTTTTTGTTTTGTTTTGTTTTTTTTTGTGCCCAGACCATTTTTTTGGGGCCTTAATTTAATGGGAAAAAGGCCAGTCATTTTCTGGAATTGCCATGGCATGATCATTTAGAGCATAATTTAAAAACCTGGAAAAGTCTACATCAATCATGCATGTATGGTAATTGCTATGATAACTGTTTCTGGTTGCTTAATTATTTTGAAACATTAGGACTGTATGTCCTTTTGTAATCCTTCTTGATAGCCTTTTAGATTGCACCATATCAATGTCACATCCTCCACACAGTGTATCAGTCTCTGAACAGGTAAGTCCTTTCAAATGCTCTTAAATTCAGGTTTCCTTGGGTACTTTAGGAACAGTTAGTGTGGTCATTGTACTGAGAATAACCATTTTTCAACTAATTAAATTGATTCTGATAACTCTCAAAATGTCAAGACTTCAGCTCTCTGGAATTGCTCATGGGAGGTGATAAATTGACAGTGATCATTAATTATAGATTTTCACCTCTTGCTGGGGTTTACCATTTTGAGGTCTGTTTAGGATTATCTTCTGAGAGTTATGTGGAGTCTGCAGCTGGTGCAGAGTGCAGCAGGTCCTACTTTAATGTTTTAGATTACACTGAATGTGTGTTACTGTCTTGAGTAGGTTTTAGAGACATTATTTGCCTATTCTTTTTCTCACTGTCTGTGTGAGATTATGCTCGCAAGTTACTATTACACTATATATCCTAGGAGATGCAATGATTTTAGAGTTTACTGCACTCTAGTCTCTCTCAAAAATCATACAACTTAATGAGGGAATGAGAAGAGGGGTATTCTAGGTGCTGCCTTTAGGAATCAATGTTTTAGGCTATCGTGCTAGAAACCAAGGCTTTCTTTCTGTATCATTGAGAGGATGGAAGCCAATTGAGGTGCTTCCTTGCTGCTACATTCAAATGGGATAGATTTGACTTAAGTATATGGAACTTGTTTCTATTTGACTTAGCAACCCTGAAAAGTACAGCTAGTGAAGATAAAACTCCAGGTGTAGTGACTGGGGTGGAGTTTGGGCTACTTGCAGAAAACACCAGACATAGGTGCCTGAGAAGGCTGAACAATTTTGGTAAAACCTATGCATCTCTCACCTTTTGGTCACCTGCCAAAGTCCATGTACTGTGCAGAGTACACGATTTTGATTGGACATTTTCCTGTGGTTCATTACTTCAGATATTTTTCTTCATTTGAGCATGGCTGGTATAGTTCGTTAATTGAATCCAGTTATTTATTTATTTATTTTCACTTTTAATTTGTCATGTTCCTAGAGAACTGTGGTTTGTGGATGCTTGAAATAACTCAAAATACATTATCACAGCTGTTGTGTTACAGCATAAGCTAAGAATGAGAACACTATGAGTTATTTTTAATATGTAATAATTTAAAAATGTATTGGACGTTAATATTTGATTGACATAAATACCAATATATCCTTTCTAGACTGTATTGCAGATGTACAGGCTGTATAATATTTGGATTTACCAACAGAAATACTGACATATTCTTCCGGTTCTTATAACCAGCTATACATTATGTGTCCAGCCTCCAGAACATCTTTTTTTCTTAGTTACCACAACTCTATGAAAGCTTGCCATCCCTCATCTCCTCTCTTATCTGCTACTATACAACTAGATTCTGCTCCTTGCTGTGAATCAGATTTGTGTCTGTCGTATCATCCTTCTCTGCAGATACTCTGAAACAAACAGTTTTGAATTGTCACTTCAGTTCTGGCTTTTTTATGTGTTTCCTATTTGAAAGGCTTTCTTCCTGATCTATACATTCTAATCCTCCCTGTTAAAATATAGAGGCCATCTAAATATCTTATTTTCTTTCAATCCCTACCAGACTCTCCACGATGTGTTCCTAGCTTTTCTTATTCTATAAACAAATATATATTGCATGTAGATAAAGGCACAAAATATGCAGTAATACATGGAACTTGACTATTGAATGAATAATTTGAAGGGGACCATTTCTATTGTGTGGCGATTTACAGACATTTTAAGTCATGTACCAAGTTAAATTCAACTGCCCTTGGCACTCATACAAAATAATAATGCATGGTAATTCTCTTAATTTCAGTGGAATTACCCTGTGGGTAAGGAGGGCTGAAGTTGGCCAACTGAATTATTTTAATAGATTTGTTTTATAGACAGTCTCTTCTGCCTCAAAGTCAGCAGTCTGTGAGAGGAGCCTCACCTATGCTGTTAACTGATTTCACCATGGTGTGGGTTCTGTTTTGTCTTACATGTATTGTATTTGTACAGCAATTTGAGCTTCAATTCAAAAAGAAGTTTTCTTTGTGAGTCTATGTTGAGATAAGTATTTGGAGAGCACTTTGGGCCAAATGGTCTTTTCTTGTTCTGATGCTATTTCATGTTCTTCATCTCAATTGCGGTAGGTCCTATGGAGATAACTGTGTGCAAAAGATCACAGTAGCAGTGGGATAATGATAAATGAGAATGGCTGCCAGTAGTAAAAGCTGTAGGTGATAGGAATTTGTACAGTATACAAATGGTTTGTTTCTAGTTGGTAACATTTATGCTAGAGATTACTAAGTGCTCAGGTGCTTTGCTATGACTGGTTATAACCCCAGTATTATTAGCAAAAGAATGCGATATATAACGGTGTTAGAATTCAAAACTATTTTTGTACTTGAGTTTTAAACCACAAAATATTAGTGCTAATGTTTTCTTTGTCACTAGTTTGTTATGCTGTAGTTTTCAATTCTCTTTTTCTTACTTCCTGAGACACGTAAAGACATAAATGAGTTACAGAAGTGTAACATTGAAGGGATAGATGTGTCGTTGTTCAGCAACTTAGTGAGTTCTGTTCCAGCAGCAGCAGGGTGACATCAGTTTTTTTTCATGAAGTGTATAATTTCATTATAGAAGACTTAATTTCTAAGTAAGTTAGAGCATCCAATGTTGATTTCAATTTACTCTGCAAAAGCATTTTCAGCATTGGCTGAAAGGTTAGTAGGAGGTGGAAAAGAACCCAGAATGATGCATCAGATTACAACATAATTAACTCAAATTGAAGTTATGCAATATATTACATTTTATATCTTTTAGAGTAATGTTACTGATTTTAACTATTGAAAACGTAAATATAAATGCGATTATTTTTCCCTTCAAATAGGACTTTTTCTTTAAACCACATTAACAAATATAAATAATGTCTATCCTAGTACTTTAGTTTTTTTGGTGTAAAGCCTTAAATCTCACCACAATATACCTTAGGTATTTCTGTTTTGTTGTCTTGACAGAAAGTAGCTCAGTCTCAATCTATTTATTTGAAAAACTGACGTTTTTACATTCTCTGCATGTCCTAGACAATGCTGTTATTTTGCATTTCTCCTTTCTTACTATGGAGGAATATTTGCCACTGCTGCATTCAGATCAGGGAGTGTCCTCCACCACTCTTCTTAAGCATGTCATAGGACTGACTGGGAACAGGGATTCCACTTGCTCTAGAGCTGCAGATTCAGGGAACATTCAGCTTTATCCATGTGAGTGGATGTGCCCAGTAACCAGGTGTGAAAGTTGCACTTCTCTAGTCAGAAGTAGCTCTGTTTTACCACTGCTTTACCTTGCAGAATGCAATGAAACTTAACTGAATATAATGCTGGAGAGGTATGGGGGTATTAGAAAAGTGACTGCCTTGATGAACCCATGCGCAAACTTGGTGAACTTCTCATCAATACTGTGTCCTGCCTTCTGTTTTCTCCATGTTGCTTGAATGCCATGGAGAAAATAAGCAATGAAGATTTCACTATGTATTGATTTCATTGTTTTCTATATGCAAAAAAGGTTATAAGTTAAGATTTAAACATTCACGTACCTCATTTTACAGTCTTGCTGCTATTTTGATGTGACTTTTATTTTTCTAGCCATTGTGTTTGTCCATGGTTTCTTGTATACACAGCACACTATGCTTGCTGTCCAGAATGTTACTGTGCATCTCTGCAGACGCTTAAACACAGCTGCTGCAGTTTTGCCAGCTTCTATTATTGGTCACATGCAGAGAATGACAGTATCAGACAAAGCACCTCATGCAGTCTTTCGTTGATTCCTACATTTGTGTTTTAAATGCTTCCCTTCAAACACAAACTTTTTGTTGACTGGAACACTTGCATCTTCCTAGAATTATGTGTCTGTAGTAAAAAACAAGAACATCCTGAAAATTAGTCACTTATTCCTGTTCTCCTTTTTATGTTTCAGCTGTAACACTTTGGCTGGGATGCTAATGCTTGTACACATGTCATGGTACAACATGAAATTGCTGTAAGATATTCTGTCAGTTTAAGTTGTTTAAATTAGCTAGTAGTAGTGACTGTGCAGTGAGCTGATCCCAGAAAAACTAAAGTATAAACACAGTCAAGTTATAGAACCTTTCATATGTTGCATACTCAACAATGTAGCATACCATATATGAATGTGTGTTGCTATATGCAAAAAAATGTTAATGAAGTGATTAAAAGTCTAAATTTGCAATGTGGCTTAATTATTGTTTCTTTATTAGGGATGTCAAGAAAATTGAGTCTACTTTTAAAATGAAGCCAATATAAAGTATGTCTAGGGATGAATATTTGACATTTCTGCTGCCACCTTATGATCGTATCTTGTAGTTACAAGTAGAAGTTGAAAAATAATTGAATCCAAAGTATCAAAGCTGGAAAAAATGCACATTTCCCTTTATAGAGAAATAATTATTTAATGCATTGATGCTGGAATTTTAACTGAGCAGGTGACCGTATTAGGCACTACACTTGATGTACGGCTTTATTAAGCAGTTTTGTTCAAACTGTATAATAACTTACACACTTAAAATGAAAGGACTGATAAAAATGATAAATAAGTAATGAATTGCAGTTATGTTCTATTCATTTTCTCAACTTATCAGGTCTTTACTGTAATACATTTTTATTAAATGTAGCTTAAATCAGGGTTGCCCATTCTCTCTGCCATTAATTGATTGTGTCTCATGCTCTCTGCTACTTGCTTTCCTTGAGGTTTCTTGGAGGTGCTGAAGGTCATCTCTTGGGACTGAAATGTCACCATCTCTTCGCATGTTATATATGAAGAAGATTGCATATGTGTGCCAAATCATGTGATAGGTCTCCTCCTTGGATGGACACATCACAATATGGGGAGACTCTTCTTTATAAGCAGATGTTGTGAATATCTAGGCATATGTTAGTGTATAGCACTTGTGTGCTGTGGTAAAGCATTATATAGCCCATCCACATCAGAAATTCAAGCACCTAGTGGCCTACTCAATTCATAAGATCGTAATGTAAGATTGGACATAATGCCTAGTGAAGTTATGTTTGTTTTTTTGTTGATTTTTGTCGGGTTTTTGGGGGTTTTAGTTTTAACATTTTTTTTAAGGCTTCTAAATAATAGATTCTGAATTTGAACTCAGATGGCAGATATGACTGCCAGATTAGATGCTTATTTCTTAGTTAATATTCAGCATTTTCTTCAATTTCCAGTCCATAAATCATAGTGTTTTGTGCCAGAAAGATGTTTTAGAATTAGTTCTTCAGGGACTAAACAGTCAAATTATATGATGATGGAAGCCATATAAATAACCAGCTATATTAAAAAAAAAAAAACCACAAAGAAATCCCCAGCTACTTCTAATAACTATTTGAGAATTTTTATCTGTCCTGTAGAAGTATATTAAGTTCTTATACTATAATATAGAAAATGATCAATCTTCTTCACACTGAAATACCTTAACAAGAGAACATTGAATCTGTGCTTCACTGAATTACAGGCCAAACTTACTGCTTTAATAGAAGACACTGTTACTCTGTCAATGCAGATATGTAAACTTACTGGAGAGCCACTGTGCATTTTTCATGTTTAAATTTATACAGAGAGGAGTCAATGAAAGGGTGAAATTTGAGATGAATCTTCTCCTTGGTCTGAGGTTAGTGTTTAGAGTAGATGGTAGCAGGGAGACACAATTATTTCGGAATAGTATGGTGACAGGAAATGTTTGAGGGGGCTGCCAGCAAGGGAGGCAGTGGCAGGAACAGAAGCTGCCTGAAAGAGAGACCTGTGCTTGAATTAGTGACCCATGTTTGAGATGTTTGTTAGTGTGTTAACAGGCAGAAATGTATATTGTCCAATTCCTGCTAAGAATGGGATATAAGAACCTTGGAGCGGTGGAAGTTATTTGTCAGCAGTGATTAGCGAGAGCTGAGGCTTTATAGAAAAATCATTTGAGAGGGAAGTCATGGTCCCCCCTGCAGACAGACCAATTACAGAACGCTGCAGCAGCAGCAATACCGAAATGATTGTATGGAGCCCAGAATTCATCACTGTGGTTAGCATTATGGGTAAGTAGTATTGTTATTAACCAATGTAAAACTCTTGTCAAGGCTAAGGATTGCCAGCAGGGGTGAAACTTAGGGAAGGAGCACTGGGTGAAGCTGGAGCAATCTGAAAAAGAGAGGTGGAATCTAGTTTAGATGGCCTTTTGTTTTCAGGGCACATTTTCAACACAGTACATGAGAAATTAGGTTTATAATTCCTGATAATGGGTGATGTACCTGATTGCTAATAGTCCAAGCGAAAATGTAATGCACAGAAGTACTCAATTATTTTGTAAGACTGCCTTGTGAACAGATTTTGCTCATTTGCAGCTGAGTTGTTTGTGCTTCTGTTTATCTCAGATACCCATTACACTTTCATTTACACTGTGACAGTGTTTGGCTATAGCTGATTCTCACCAACTCAAGGCAATTAAAACTGCTGGCCTAGTGTCACTTGCCTCAAAACATGTTCAAGTGTAGTATGATTACTACATTTCAGTCTTTGTGCTAAGACTGAAATGTGTGTATTTAAGGGCTTCAGCTACAGTATGGAATAAGCTGATTATAAAAGGCCTGGATAAGTGGCATGGTTGAAAATCAAATAAAAAATTATGTGTGGTGTTATCATCTAGCTGTAATGATACTTGTCCAGAAACTTCTTGAGATGAAATAATATAGAGTATGCCATTGTAGAGTGTTGGCCCAAGTGATGTGCATGCACCCAATTTTAACGCAACTTCTTCACAGTCTCATAGCTGTCCACCATAGCAGACCAAATGCTTTGAAAACCAGCTAAAATTTATAGCTACTGGTAGATAGTCTGTGAATGCACAGAAATATGTTATTTATCACAAAGTGAAGATGAGTTGGAATTTGAATAAGGAAGCTGAGAAAGCGCACGTATAGAGCCTGAATTTTTTGTTTTTATTGAAGAGTAGTGTATTTCTAAGTAAGAAATAAATGACAGAGCCCAGAACTGTTGACCGTTTCAAGGTGAAATAGGTCAGATGGCAGAAATGCTGATCACGAGCAAACATATCTACTATAAGGAGACACCTTTTGCCACTTGCTCCTTCCGTATTCTGTTCTTCATATTTTGGCTCATGCTATACTGTTCATTTCCTGTTATTGTTGACCCTTTTCTCACATGTGGATTTATTTCCTTATGTCAAACCTGAATGAGCTCAAACCAGATGTGGGGGGCAGGTCACAGCATTACCTAGACCCTCGGATAGAGCATAACTGTGAGGCCTTCCAGCAGGATAATGGTACCTCCAAAAGTTTGCCTGCAGCACGCTGATATGTAATTTACAGAAGCCATGCCCTACAATGAAATAGTTGTTTGTCTTATCTTCTTTAAAATGACAGTAAACTGTACACAAGATCTGTATAGTTTTAATCATTAAGTGTGGTAACAATGAACCTTGTTGATGTCTTGTGCCAAATATCTATCACTTCTTAACTAATTGCCTTTGGCACTGGTCCAACTTCAGTACCTACACCAACTGCTTTGTTAACAATAAGAAAGGTATAAGCCAACAACCTGCTACAGCAAGAGTTGAGAGGGTGAGATAACTGTTGACATCTTGTAATTTTATAGCTGCAACTATGAATAAATTGGACTTTTCAGAATCTTTCATTGAAGTCCCCGTTCAAGAAAACTTGTAGGAGTATGGTTAACTTGATAAGCATGCATTTAAATTCTGATGTGGTTTAAATATATTTGTGTGTTCTACTGTGCAGAATTGGTTGAAGACTATGTCTTTTGTTATGCAGGCTCAATTTAGCAAAGCATCTGAACTTACACTTTAATGGCTGCCCCAAATGAATGATTTGGAGCATTCCAAACTGCTGGCATTCAATACAAACTTCAGATACCAGTGATACCAGACTGGACTGACTACAAAAAGCCTAGACAATGATTCTCTAGCTTTAATGAAACAATCAGAACTCCTCTTACTTTGTCAGACAAAGGTTTTGCTTTCTCTAACAGGTAAAAATATCCACTAAAATATTTCTGTCATGGTATTTCTTAGTTACAACCCTTTATTCTTTCAACATATTTTTAAAGGCGAACCAGAAAAGGGTAATTGCACTGACTGAACCATGTTACTCTCTTTGAAACTGTTCTTTTCCAGCTCTGTATCTAATACTAACATTTTTTTTTCCTGGTTATTTAAGTTTATTACATATAACTTGTTTTTTCTACAGTCAATTTTTGCCTTACCTTTCTTTATGGACTAACATTAGGAATGTTTCTCCCACGTGTTCATTAATGAAAACTCTCACTGCCTTCACATTCAAATAATTTAGTTCAGTGGATGATGAGTCAGATGTATAAACTACTTGTTTCTTTTCTTGCCGTTACCCAGCTGCCAGGTCATAAAAGGATCATTCACTTGGATGTTTCATTTTAGCTTATACTTCACTTTGGCAAAATAGCCATATCAAACTATACTTAATTTCTGAGAACACAGCTACTACATGACTCATTATAAACTGCAAGTCTTGCTTTAGGATATCTATAACTGCTGTAAAATCTTTTTTTTGGGGGGGGATGTAAATGTGCATGTAATCTAGTGAGCCAAACTGTCAGCTGATTCAGCTGATGTAACTAACTCAAGGTTAAGACAGAGCTTTTGATTCCTTTCCTCAGCATGGAATTTCTTTTATTATGAAGTATTAGAAAAGGCACACAGTAAAAATCTCTAACTATAAAGTAGTTGAGAGGAAGGCAGCACAGCCTCAGTCACATCAGATGTTCAGACTCATGTGGTCGTGTTCATAACTGGTCACCTCCACAACCTCCTGCTTGTAAGCAAATAAGTTATCGAGTTCATAGTTGCAAAAGCACCTTACTTAACTTGGAGAAGAGTTGAAAGGTGTATCTTTCTCCAATATTTCATCCTCTTTAAGGATTTTTCTCCCAAGTTCATCTCCACTCAGTGTATCTGCTCCATTACTAAGAAAGCCAGAGGTCCCAGCTGAATTCTGGAAATTGCATGCTTGTTCCCAGGGGCCTAATCTACTGTTACATATTCTTGTTTTGAAATGCCAAAGACAAAACTAGGTATTCTGAGAGAGACAACTATGTCTCAAAGTCTACTTTCTCTTTAGGTGATGGTAGAAATTTGTAATGGAAGCTACCTCTCTAAAATCCCTGAGTAGTGTAATGTGATTTTGCTGGAGTTTTGACTTGTCGCTTTTCAGGATGAGATGTGATATACTTGCTGGATGAGATGTGATCAAAATATTTTGTTTCTCCTACTCTAGTAATCTAATTGTTGAAATGTAACATGACCCCTTTTTCTGGAGCACAGCATCCAAATTGACATAATCTATCTGAATAGAAACTACCAGTTATTTCGCATAAAGCACAAAGAACTTATGACTCCAATTTTATTGATTAGGGAGATAAATATCCACTTTAATATGTTCTTGGAAATTTTGTTTAAATTATATGCTTGGCAAGCTAGCATTATATTGTTACCATTTTAAACTACTTATTAACCCATGGAGAAATGTGGAAGTATTTGGACATTATTCTCAAATGTCCCTGTGAATTTTCACATGTAAAAAAGGTCAGAGATTTGTGAATTGCAAATCTGGATGATTTATCTGGTGTTTGTAAATGAAAAACAAGATAAATGGCGATTCCCTGGATTCTTTAATTTTCTGTTGTAGGTTACATGAAGAATACATTTAAATATAGAACTATGAGGGGGAAGGATGAATGATTTTAATACCTTTTGGAATGGCTACAGTGGCAATAGTTTTGCATAGTGTCTACTTTACTAGATATGACAAAGGCCATGTATAATGTATAATCTGTTGGGGAGTTTCATCTACATGTTACTCATTCAGGAAAGTGGTTTGCTTGTCTGCCTTTCTTGCAGCAGACCGTTGTTAGCATCTGTCTTACAATTTGGGAGCTTTATTTTTCAGTTGTTCTTCCCAGTAGTGCCTTCTCTGCTATTGATGGAAAACACTGCAGAAGTATTTGTGAGGTTTTTCTCTGTTTCTATCTTTCATTTTGGCCCACTGTCAAGGGTAAAAACCTTAATTTCATTTGGGCCAAGTTCATATTTTACTGTGCATGATTTAGCAAGGTGAATGTGCTTTCTAGAGAGCTTTACATTAAACAGTGGTAACTGTCATTTTGTATCATTTCATCATGGTTAATTCAAGAACTGGTTACTTGTTTGATTAGAGAAATGAAGCACTATAGGGTAGGCCACTTTGCTTAAAAGATAATGCTGTAGCTGTCATGTAAATAAATGCTAATGTTATCTTTACATGTATAGTCTTGTAAGTAGAGGCTGTAGCACAATGGTTGGATATAAGGGAGCTAAAATGATTTCTTCCCTTTTAGCTGTTCAACTTTTCCAAAGTGATGATGCTTTTCGGAAAGGGGTGTTAGGAAGGCAACATGTACTGGTAAATATGAAATGCATCTATATTATTACTTCTGTTTGTAAAGCATTGACTTGAGGTATGAAGTCTCATTATTTTCTTTTTGTATCGGAACAATTGCAATGCCAATAGTAGCTTATAGTATAGTTATCCTACTGGAGCTAATAGCTGTCTTTGCCATCTCTCTCGGGTTCAGTGAACAGCAGTTAAGTGTTCCCTTGTTTAGAGATAGCCAGAGCAGCTGTGTGTCACTGCAGGGAATGGCCTGGGATACTGAAACTTACAAAGTCAGTTTTAACAGTACAAAGAGCAACACTGAGAAGAACATCATCACATATATTCAAGGTGGTCTATAGTGGTTCCAGAGTGCCTCTCTGGAAAGGATCCTGTCTTCTGCTCAAGATGGAGAATTAAATTGGCACTGGCTTTAGATGATGGAGAGCGTTGTCAGTCACTAGGAGGAAGAATTGGAATCTGGAGATTTCCAGACTTTTTAACACATGATTTTGGTATTACGATAATAATTACTTATTGCTGTTCTTATGAAAGTCTATGAGCAATGAACATCACTGGTGATCTACAGTTTCAGGGCATAAATGTATGCCTGAAATAAAAATTGGCACTCATAGGGTGGGATACTGGAATGTTGTTGGGCACTACTGGCATCACTGTGTTTGAAGTTTGCTCACAGAAGCAGTGGAAAAAATCAGGACTACCTATATACTAACAAAAGACGAAATGCTGAAAAGAAAAAAAAAAGGTGAAGTGGAGCTGTATCTCCATTTGTCAGAGTGACTTCTGAATAAACAATGAGTAGGAAAATCAGCAGTTGGCAGGGCTCAGAACGTGGGCAAAAAATGTGGGAATGCACTGGAGAAATCTCTATGGATGACTAGTACAGATGTGAGAACATATACTTTAGTTGTTACCATACATTCATGGTGTGTATGCATTTCCTTGGATGTATAGCCAAGTATGCTGGTGCAGCTTGAAAAAGATAGAGGTTCATGTGTAGGTTGTAGAGGGAATCACACATACCAGCTCCTACAGGGTCCTCATTCCTGTGTGCATGTCAGATGTGTAAAGCATCATTGAAATGAAGACTTCCCCTGTTGAGGAGGTGTGGATGCTACTATACAACAAATTTGATCTCGTCCTTGAAGTTTGCTGACCAACTCCAAAGTGGGATTTAAAGCAACATGGATCAGCTTCTACCTGCTCTCTGCATCCTGCGTGGACTTCCTTGCCTGTTCCTCTGGTCATTTTACATTCTCAAAACAACAGCACTTGCCCCTTCTAAAGCAATGGCAATATGCTGTGGAAGGAAGTGTGTTGTAAAAGAAACTTAATTCTTCCTCTGAACAGCAGCACTAACAGTTGTTGCTGTAATTAAGAAAATGGCATAGACTGTTGTTGTACAATAACAATCTCCTGCTGCTGCGTAAGTGTTGAAGAATTTATTTTCTAAGCAGGAGACATTGATCCTGTGGCAATATTCTGTTGCCATAACTTTGTTTGCATCATAAAGGAAAAATGATAGATGTAATCATTTAATTTATGGTGCTAAGAAGTGTCAATTACTCATTCTACCAGTATTGATCTAAAGCATTCTGACTGGCTCATGCATCAGACCTTTTAAAGTTTCAGATGCTTACAGACCAAAGCAAATTAGAGTTTGGTAACATGGTGTTTCCCACTTACAGTTCTCTTATTCATTGCAGTTTTAATAAAATGGTATGACCAATGTGCAATTGCTCATTATGAAGTTATAGTTTTCAACAGGCATCACAAGATGTAAGGAAACAGCTTAAAAAAATCTAAATTAATAAAATATTGGAGTATTTGGCTGCAATTCTTGCCAACAGTTCTTTCAAATTGCATGTTCTTGGATTCTCTTTACCTGCAAATATCCACCTGGGAAGATTAATTTTCAGAAATAGGATGCTGAGTAAATTTGTATTTTTATATTGTAGTTTGCACATATGTTTTAATATGTATAATCAAGGTTGTTTTTTTTGACAGATCATGGATATCCATGATCTGTCAAGAAGAAAAAATAATTAACATTAAAAGAATAAGTAATCTTACAAAAAGCAAGAATGAAAAATTACAAAAAAGAAAGCGTAAAATTTTAAAGGATTTCAAAGGAATAGTCTTTCATATTTGTAAATTCAAATTAGTAGGATCTAAAACTAGTGAAAACACCATTCAGATAAAGTTTATGTTTGAATGCAGCTGTGGGAGAGCATTAACCTTCATGAAGTTTTAAATATATTTGAAAAGAAAACCAACCAACACTAATTATACACCATTTTACTTCCCACCAGCTTCCCTGAAGAATGAAGAAATTGCCCTCTTTAGGTCTTTTTCTAGAGTTTATTCCATTAAAAATGGATCTTTCTTCTGCACAACAGGAAACACAGAAAGCCTGGTTTAAATTTTCAGGAAACTCCCTTTATTTTTGATCTTTTGAAATTGTAATGTTAATACATTTTCAATTAAATATGAACAACTCTCTTTGCATCTCAGCATGAAACACAAAGGGATCATGGGACCCTTCCAATTACTAAGGCTTGAAGATTTTTTCTTAATTATTTGACTTTTACAGTATTTCTTTTTATTTAAAATAAAATTTGTGCTGTGGGGCTCCTAATATAGAAATGAATATGAGAGTACTCTTTTTGTTCCTTTAAGTTATTTGTTGTACAAAATCTTTAAGGACTTCTAATACAGGTCTTTTCACTACACTGTTCCTTTGCTATTGCATTGCTGTCTAATAGAAAACGTTTTGTTTGTTCCCAAAGAAAAGATGAGGACTGAATCAAAACTGTAACAAATGAATGTTCAGTTATCCAACCTGTAAATAAATATGTTCATTCCATTGCCACATCTCCTCAACCACTTTGGGTAGCTAGGATCATTTGTACAATATCCTGTCTAGACCTGACATTGGAAAAAAAAGTGCTGATGAGTGAGAAAAAGGTATTTTATGTGGTACAATGTCTAAATATGTCATTAGGTGACAACAGTTCAGAGATAATCTCAGGCTGACAGACATTGGCTATGTTTTCCCCAACTGTGAATAGCAGAGCATAGGGAGAGCAACTAACAAAATACAGGTGCCAGCATCAGTAACAAACCGGTATATTTGATTGATACTATTTAACAGTTATTGCTTTCTATCAGTCACATGGAAGATACAATGCACTAACAACACCTAACACAGACTTTTCACTTCAAGTTCTTAAAATGCTGTTTCATTAAATAACTGTCACCTACATAGCTGTGTAAGTTGGAAGTTCAGGGTGCTACATTCACATAACTCTTACTCCTTGGGCTGTGACAGGCAAAATAGTCTGCTGTGGATGGATTGTGAATGGTACTGCCTTCCATTTTTTGAATTATTTTCCACAAAAGAGAAAATAGTGTTTTTGCTCTTCTAGTTTTGTTTCCTCATCTTAACAAATGTAATCTAGAGTGTTACATAGATTGCTAGACTTTAGTTCTACTTGTGGTGATGACAACTGTGTCTGTGTCTCTGAAAATGGTATTAGTTGCTGCAACCTCAAAGCAAGGCAGTATAGAAATTACTTTTCATGTCTCATAACATGTCTGGGAGGTTTTATTTGTAATTTTTGTAATTACATATGGTAATTTAAGAAAACCACTTAAAACCTGACAAATAACAGAGACGTAAAGCAGTGATATCTAAAGTTGCTCCCAAAAGTATTCATCTCCACTTTGTTTTGCATAGCATTATCACAGAATCAAAATTATAGAATGGTAGGGATTGGAAAACACCTTTAGAGATCATCTAGTCCAACCCAACACCTCCCCGCCCCCGGCCGGGACTGGATCAATTTATAAACCTCTACTTAAATAAGAACATAGATAAACTGCTTCTAGACTTGGATTTCTAGACTGTTACTTTAAAGCTACGTATATAGCCAGTAGCAACGAATTTGGCATTTTGACTGAAAAATCACAGTTCTTGTACTGAAAACAGTATTCAAAATCTGTATGTGGTCTATAATGGCTTTATCTTTCTGGTCTTAGTCAACCATAAGTGAGAATCACAGCAATAGTGTAGTTGATGTCTGTTATTTTAGGGATTCTCAATAAGGAAGTCAACGTTTATTGTATTTAGTTCTGAAGCTTATCACTATTATATATCTCATTCTCTACACAACGCATGGATAATATCATAGATATGTTTCACAAATATAATAATACAGATATTTAAATATAGCCATATTTCTTTAAATTGACTGGAAAATGCACAGAACTAGCAAACAGTTTTCTGTGGAATTCAGAGCTTTTATTTGTCTGATTTAGCACCACAGAATCATAGAATTGTTTAGATTGGAAAAGACCTTTGTAAGATCATTTCACATTGTCTTAACTTCCAACTTAACTGAAAGTGACATTAACTGGATTATGGGTTGGCAGATTGTGGAGTATGGGGATTTTTTGGTTCGGCATTGTCCTGCTCAGATCTTGCTCTTTATTATCAAGCATTAGAGATTTTGACCAAGTATAAAAACTTGTTAAGTGAGGTATACCATCACAGTAAAATTTACATCATACCTATTCCCTTACTTTTTTTCAATTTCTTGGAATAAAAATCTATTTCTTTCCTACTTTCACAAAGGTGGCGTGTGATAAGCACGACTGAATAACTTTATTTCTGACTCAAATGTATGTCATTGAGTTGTGTAGTTCTGTTCCAGCAATGAGAATACCTCTTGCATAGTTTTTAGAAAGTGTTTCACTGCTCTGTAGGAACACAGCCATTGGAGCCAGAGGACATACAGAACATTAGTGACTTCATGGTGTAGTCCACCAAGGGCTATCAGGAAAAATGGCCCTATTTAATATTTCATAGATGACTTGTGAAACAAGCAATGTGAAGATATGGTGTGCTTTTGTTGAACTATGGTACTGGGAAGATGCAACAGACATGGGATGCATCATTACACTTTTTATGATGTTTTCAGTAGAAGAGTTTATTCTGCTTTCTAATAACCTAATTGTCAGATAAAGATTTTTGTGTGTGTATGGCTGGTGTTAGGTAGTTTCTGGAAAAGAAATGTCTAACAACTGGAAGTGGGTTGTAAAATATGTTGTCTGTTATTTTAGCTATATAGGTCTGCAAGAACTCTAGAGGGACATATAGGCCCTAGGCTTGAAAATGCATGTGCATTTCAATATTCAAATGGACTCATGGAAATAGGAGCGCATATGTTTAGAAAAGTAATCTCATGGAAATGTTAGTATAGATATAAGTGCCTGGATACTATCTTAATAGTATGAAAATATGATTTGTGGTATCTTATGTTCAACACAACAATAATTTGAAAGTTTACAATCTTTTGGTTGTGTTTTTTTTTTCGGCCAGTGAAGAGCAATTTTTCCAAAGGTAAATTTAAAAGAATCACTTTTGAAGACATTTTAAATATGAGAATAGACCAAAATGAATATTAAATAATTTTTTTTTTCCTGTGAAGACTGTGGACTTCAATTAAGCATTCTACCTTAAATAACGTTCTTGTAAAGATTGGTTACTGTATTTTTATAGATCATGTGTGCTGAATCTCCTTGAGTTACTCTTGAGAGCTTTCATTGATGACAGTTTGGTTTAATTTAGCTACCACTACAAAGAGATTAGGTTGTCAAGAAGATACCGTTGGAGGTTTAGGGATTGCTGAAATCCTTCTGAAATGAAAAGTAATATACACTGTAACTTTCTTTGATAGTTCTTTCGTGAAGAAACTGGATGAAAATCAGCCACAAGGGAACTTCTTTTTTCTGGACAAAGAGAGAAAAATATTCTTCTCATGTTTCACAGTTAATGAAAACTAGGGGAAAAAAAAAAAAAAGGAAAGAACCCCCAAACCTTTAAACTAAAAAAGAAAACGAATAAAAAAGTGAAGTGGAGGGGATGGTCAAGGAAGGAAGCTGCAGCTACTAGCTTAACTCTTGAATGCTGAAAGGCACAGGGTATTTTTCACTGTCAATAGGTCATTCAAACTTCTGTCTTTGTAAGTAGACTAATGGTTGAAGATATCCTTTTATCTAAATATAGTTTTGCTCATTTATGTCTACATAGATGTGACAACTTGGGTTTTTCCAAAGTAAATTTCTTTTAATTGTGCAGTAGGTGATGCAATGGAGTCATTCATGTAAAGTGAAGCATAAATCAAAGCAGCATATTGTTTAAGGAGATGTTTTTCTGTCTTTTAAAATGGAGCCTACGTTTTACCAACAATGAGAAAATATGAAGCTTGTACAAATATTTTTGTGTCTTCTTCGTAAACACATCTGTAAAATAAATCTCACAAATAGGTAATTTACAGAGTTGAAATCTAATCTGCATCTTTGCTGTTATTGAAAATGCCACTGGTATGATTCTTCTTTTATATGCAATGTGAGTTTAGAGATCATAAACAATCAGGAGTCAGTAGCCTGAGTAATAAATTTTCTACAGGACAAGAAAAAAAAGCACAAGACAGAAGCCTTTCCCAAAGTGTCTAGTCAGTACAGATTTTTTTTCTGATAGAGGAAGACTCTTTGGCTACAAGTCAGTTCTTCCTCCAGATCCATTTAATGTGTAACTTTGCAGAAAGCTAACTATCTTGGACTCAGCTAATGCTGGTGATTTTGATAGGATGTTTGTGCAATAGATATTCAAGACTTAAATGTGGAACCTGACACTAAAATCGTCTATATAATTTAATTTTCTAGTCACTTTGCTGTATTTAAGTTGTTAATGGGAACATGCCATGAAAACCTGTAAAACTCAAAACTTTGTAGGAGTTTTAGACAGACGGAGATTTTCAGTGGTGTATAATTCTGTCCCATATAGTCATTACTAAAAACATTTTTAAAAGGTTAGTGTCATATTTGTAAACCAAAACTTTTTGTTATTTCTAGGTACAGTAGTAGTAAATAGTCTGAATTTTCACTTTTAGGAATTTTTTTGTTTCAAGAAAACTGACGCACAGACTCTAAAATAAGCGTAGTCCTTGATCTGCCATAAGAAGACTTTGATTCAAAGTTATCTATTGTACTTTGTTTGAGATTAACTAATCCTTTGTGTAACAGTTTATTCTATTTTTCCACTTCAATGTTTTATTGTGCTGTCTATTAATTCAGGCTACTTGCAGTTTTCCAATATGCAGACCTTAACAAGAGACAGTTGTAATTAATTTGGCCTCACAGGTTGGCTTTGTACTGTCCTCAGACCGTCTTCTAAAGTCACTAACATGAAAACTGAGCTCCTTGTCCTCATAAACAGACTTTTTTTGTTGAATGCAATCGTAGAAAGATACTGGCCATCTGCAGGGTTATTGGAAGTATAAACTTGCAATTTCTGACCATTTTTTATAATCTCTGGTAGTTTCATCTGTCTTGGGCAGGGTTTTAAAGCTGTTTCATAGGAAATTGTTTACAGCACTTTATCTTTTTTTTCTCATGAATAGCTGTGAATTTGTAGTCATATGTGCAGTTAGCCATCTTGTGCAGTGAGCTGCATTATCTTGTAAACATTTTGCTTTATTCTGTGAATTTCAGCAGATTGGTACCAAACAGCTATAATTCAGTTGGCATAATTTCAAGCAAACTGAATCATAAATGGCTATGGATAGTTTTCTGTAAGAATGTGTGGAATTCACTCACATAATCCCCAATAATCTAATCTCCTCCTTCCATAGTTCTTTGTCTCAGATGGAGCCCAGCTGCTTAGAAAAAGCAGCAAAAAAGGACTGGTCCTCATAAACTTTTACAGCAGTGTGAACATGCTAATATATTACTGATCTATAACGATGAAGCTAGTTTTGTCTGTCAGTTTGACAATTATCTTCCTATGATTAATTCTGAGATTTTTTTCTGGTTTGGTCCTGTTCAGAAACTACCTTAAATTGTGAGCTTATTTATGCTACGCAGTAAGAACAGACAAATGCTGGAATTCTAGATTGTACTTAATATTCCTTCAGGTGAGGAACTGCACTTCATCTTTGTTTGCGGATCAAAGAGAAGCATCAGAATGCAAGTTTATTTTAAAGTAGCAGCAGGCAGCATTGAACTTGAAAAAGTAAACTTGACCCATCATAGAACTACATTTCTAGCTTTCTTGCTGATTACTATTTCATGTAAAAATGAACAGTCTGTAAGTTTCCTAACCTTTAAAATGTTATGGTGTTGTTTAAGCCTATGTTTTCTAGCACAATATTTGATCTTACTCTGTTCAGTCTGAGCAGCAGTACTTGCAGCCTTTGTGGGCTGCACTTGATATTAAAGTGTACAAAAGACTGGAGGAGACATTGCAGAATTCAATGACTGGTGCGGTAGCTGTGTCTGATTTAAGCCCCTAAACAACACAGGAGATGCCTAAGAAATTCTTTATTGTAACTGGAACATAAAATGAGCCTTTTTCCTACATAAGGCAAAGCCCAAATCTCTCTGGAACTGTAATTGACTCAGAATGTGATTAATGTAACTTAATTGCCTTGACTGTACATACATCAGGCACATCACCACCATGTGAGTCCAGGGTGCATTGAATTGCTGTCTAATTTCCAAAGGCACTTTAAAGGATGTCATCCTCTTTGTCTAGACACTGACACCTTTTAAGATGAGGAATACCATGTTCAGCATGAAGACTGAAGCCCATGTTGAACTTTGTTTATACCAAAGATCTGATTGCTGCCTACAATACATTAGGCACATCAGAATGGCATTTTCATTCATTGACTCCTATCTGAACTGTCACTTGCCGAAAAATTGAAGGGATGGAAAAATCTTCTTCCTTTTTAACCTGAAATGAAAAATATAGTAAAAATATTGTCCATTAAGGGACAGCAGCATATGGCAATAAATTGCAAAGCTGCTCTCTGATAAAATCTGAAAGAATAAAGCAGTTGATTCACTTAATATTTCTTTGTGTAAGCTCAGACATACAGTTTGAAACTGAAAAGATTTTTTTTTCTGTAGTTGATGATTTAGCTGCCTGTTCTCTCTCTTCTAAGTCGTTAAATAGGTGGTGATGTGTCTTTGTTTTTAATACATATGTTCAATAAGACTATAATATTTGCTCCTGAAGTTGAGTATAAATTCATTGCATCAACTAGGGGAAAATGGTACAGGGATTCAAGTAGGTGACAATACCAGATTTGAATTCAAATCTATACACATGTATGCATTTAAAAGGACATTTGAATTTTGACAGAAAGCATTAAAGATGTGAAAGTCATGGTTACAAGTGAAATGTACCATATGTCCTCCAGCACTTAGACACAAAGAGCACATTAGTAGAGTAATTAAAGGGCACCCTGTTGTGGATAGGTGGTGGAGGACATATGGTGTATCATGACTAACCATGAATTTTGAAGTTCATATCATTTCAGTCTCAACGTTGTTCTTTGTTTTTAATATGCTGTGATTTCCTTGCATTAGTATATGTTTCAGTTGAGTTAGATGTCTCAGTTTCAGTACAGAATTCTTCTGAAATTGTCAGCCAGACAAGCACATGTTATTTGAGAAACTCCTATTTTAGTCTAAAATGGCTTGAAGTGCTGAGGTCACAGAATACTGACTTTTGATAAAGGGGGCACCATGTGTGATTGTAGATTTCTTCTGTTTCACACTTGTACTTGCTTATTACTAGTGCAAAAAACATGACAGGAAGACTTTTGGAAAATGTAGATTGTTGCAGACAGATTGCTCAGTTTCTGCAGATTCCACCTCCTCTTGAAAACAGAGCAAGTCTTCTTGCCTCTCCTTCTTTGTCACTCGTAGCAAACATCGTGCAGCCCAAATTTGGCTGAGAGTTTTGCTGATGTACAGAGTAAAATAGGATTTTCTTTGCATGACTTCAAGTAAAAGATACCCAGTTGAAACTCAACTAAACCATCAATTTATCTGTAAACATTTTATTCAGGGACTTGAGATGTTTAAGATTCTTTATTTACACAGTTGAATTTCTAAACATAGTCATCCTTTGGAAATGCAAGTATATGTTAGAAGGAGAAAATCTATGTCTAAATAAGCCTTTTGTCTTTAAGAAAACAGTACAACCCTGAAAGTTTTATTTTCAGCAAAATAATAGCTGTCTCAGCATGAACTGTTAGTTGAAACCAGGCTTTTGCCATGTTTCTTCACCAGGATCAATGTGAAACTTGAGATTGACCTTGGGAAACCACAATGAAGTGATGAGTGTCTGGCTACATTTAGGTCTACCAAGATTTAGGTTTTAGGATGCTATTCACAGATGAGGTCCTTGCAGTTTCAATGTGTTTTTCCAGTGGGACATTCCCCCTAAAGGGATCTTCAAAGTCTCAGAAAAATAAACTGTTTTCAAATCACTTCCACTTCACATCAAATACTTAATTTCATAGCATCAGAGACATCATCTGATCAATAGTATTTCCATTTATCAAATGAAGACCTCGTGTGTGTGTGTGTGTGTGTGTGTGCATGTATATATATACACACACACGTAGCAGGGAAAGGAGTTGGGAAACCGATTTGTAGTCATCATACTGGAGGCAGGGAGTTAGTCATTCTCCCAGGACATGGAAAATACTGATTTGCTTCCCTCTGGCTGTTCAGAGCTTTGAATCCAGTGCCTCCTACTCCCAGTGTGAGTAATCCTGCCATACACTGTTACAGAAAAGTGGGGCATCAGCACCAAAGAATATAGTCCTGACCAAATATAATTTTCCAAATGTCTCCAAAAGATTTTAGAGTGGTTCAGCGTAGTGGTAGGCTAAAATCAGATCATGGAGGTTCAGCTCAGGACATTAAAGCCTGAAGTCCAGGACTTTTGACTTGTCTAATAGCTTTTGGTGTCTTCAAGGTAGAAGAATCAGTACTCTGGTGAGTTTCAGATTAATAAATCTGACTGATTGAATTCAATCTTCATGGCCCAACTGCTTCCTGCTCCATTTGACAGTCTTAGCACACATTGCAGCAGGGAATAGGACCAACTCATCCAAAAAGGTAACCTGTTTCTTTAGGATTGGGAAACTCGTATTGAGATCCACTTGGGCAAAGAAACTACTGTGCAATGCTAAAGACGCATTCAATTAATGTTCAGTCCTATACTCCACAGAGTGGAAAGTGAAACTTCATTCTTAAGTTTAGTCTAATTTCAATCTTGATTATTAAGGATGGTTTTAAGTGCCCAACTTCAGAACATGCCTAACCACTATTGCATTAGCTGTTCAAAACCAAAAGGAGATATCAAGATATCCTGTATCTCTCAGGTGAGAAACCATTTTTTTTCTATGCAGTGTGCTTCTGCATTTGGTAGTACCACCAGCTTCATGCTGTGTATCTTGATAGGAATTGAACTAGCTACAGTTTTAAAACTGCTGTATTACTATTCAACCAGTTACCTTTTCTGTTTTTTTTCTTTTGGTGGGTGTTTAGCTCACTATCTTAAGTAGGAGAATGTTTAATTTAACTGTGGGATTTTTTTTTTTTTTTTGTAGAAATTAAACACTCATCTGGGCCTAGAACAATTATAGCCTGTAAATATCTGGGTAACCTTTAATTAGGTTTGCCTTCAGAACATTGCCAAGTGAGAATCTGAATTCAGACAAGGGTCCAGATCTCCTTTTTGGCATCTTTTAATATCTGTGAGAGCTTATTTTCAGCTTGTTATACTGTTAGCCTTACATGCTCTGTTTGGACCATGTTAGTAGAAATTGTACAAGGAGGATTTCATTTCAAAAGGATTGTTTTAGAAACTAACTGCTGGAATCAAGATTTCTTCAGTCACCGTTATATATCGATTTCATCTTTAAAATTAATACAAGAAACAAGAAAAAAAGTAATAATTATTTAGCCTTTCAAACGAGGAGATACTCTTATTGGGCTTTATGATGTCTCATTATTCTTGGATTTTCATATACAAAAGTTAAGATGCTAGATCTTCTTGGCTTAGAGTCTGTTATTTCTATTCTTTGTAGAGCATTATGTTTTATTTTTTTCTGAACAAAACTTGTCTTGAGAGAAGGAACTATCTGGGAAGTTTTTCAATGTTAGAGACAGGTTTTTCTAAACTAGCACATGTTTTGGTAGTTGTTTGTTATGGGTTTTTTGTTTGTTTTTTTTAACAAATATTTCTACAAGGTTTCATTGCCTCAAAACTTCCTAGGTTCAGGATGGACTTCTGGTGAGAAGACCCATATCCCAGAAGATATGGTTCTAAAAGATATGGAACACGCTGGCTCAAATACTTTGGCTTTATCAGAGCTAAAACCAGAGCGTGTTCTAGCACGTGCAGGAACATCCATTGCCAGAATCTTTTCAGCTTTGGGAATGTGCTAGTTCCCTGGAGAGGATTTGTTTAAACAGGCATTCGTTTAGTGGGAGTGCAACATAAGTGTCTCTGTGTTTTCTAGCCATTGAGCAATGACCTGCTTTAGTATGTTTGTTACTTCCTTCTTTCCCTTTATTTTCTTTGGAAAAAATAGCATTCAAACACTTTGCTACACCTATGCATTAACCAAAGTGCAACATTTCAAAAGTCAAAGAAGCAGTTTCATAATTTGTTGTAGAAAGGGCCTCTTAAGATGTCTGTATTTGTGTCAAACTACATACCTTTTGTTCCTTAGGGATTCATAGAGCTTTTTCCCTACTATTGTTGTTTTGCATTGAGCTTTGCTGTGGACAGGAATAAATCTTTGATAGCCAGTATTGTTCTGATGCAGGAATCGACTGGAACGTTATCTCTGTACCTTCTGTCCTAGGCTGTAACATAAACATAAACACTCTGACATTGGGTCTTGTCTTCTTTTCTCACTCCTTCTGGTTTTATTTTTTGTCCCACTTCATCCTATAAATCTATCCCATACTGAGAATTTTGGAAAGCTTTTTTTTTTTAATTTTCATTTTTGTATAGGAAATTAAGTTTAAAATGTAGTATCCTACAGCAAACTATCAGTGATTCACTTGTAAATAATTTGTATTGTTAACAGCCTAGACACGTAATAATAGAAAAGCTGACAGATAACTTCAGGGAAAATGCTGTGTAAAAACTAACTCCTTGTTGAATGTGCAAGGGCGATGGTCAAGGTTATATAGTTGCATATTTTACTGATCCCAGGATGTAGCCAGGCAGAAGTAAAGCATGAGGATATCTTCATTAAACCAAATGGGCATTCTAAAGAAATATATTTATGCTCTGTAATGTTTCATCTTTGGAATTTAATCAAGGGCATGAAATCTGAAAAAAAAAAAAAAAGAACAATATTTTGTTTAGGGAAGTTTATTTTAGAAGCTACATTTTTTGTTTTAAAAAACCCATTGTTTTATTCCTTCTACTTTCCTTTTTGTTAAAAGTGGAAATATTATATGAAAAATAATTGTACTGAAATGACAACAAAGCCTACTTTTCTCTGTCTTGTAGTGGTGGCTATTAATAAGTACAGCAAATTGCAGCACTACTGAATTCCAATGCTGACATTACGATTTTCATGAAGTATAAAGGACTATTTTCATTCGGTAATGAGATATGATTGAAAAAAGTTTCCTTGTTAGATTATTATCACTGAAAGATATAAAAAAGTAATAGAACTGTTCATATCTTTAATTTCTTTCTATGCAGTTATTCAATTGCAGCATTCAACCTATTTGCAAATGCAAGGAAAATGTGTGTCAGAAGATTCAAACCTTTCAAGCACAAGTTCATTTTTTTCCCCCACTGTTGCTCCATTTAAATCAATGCTTGAAAGTTACTTTTAAGTCCTTTGTATCCTTTGGAGTATTTATGTAAGCTGTCAGGGAACTACCAACATTAAAGATGCAAAATAACTCCTGCTTTGAACAGAGTCCTAAAAATCCAATAGAAACTTTACAATTGCTGTTAAGTATTCAAATATAGTTATTTAATGAAGATGTGATTTTTTTTTTTTGGGGAAGCTGCTCTTCTTGAGCCAACTTTTTACAAAAAATACCCCACAAAACCAGGAGGAAAAAAGGGCATTGTAAATCACGGTCTATTTGATAATTTACAGTTCAGTGGGAATTGAAGGCATACTGGACCAAACTTTGCAGCTCAGGTGCCTGGACTCCTTTCCTAGGGATATAATCTGTTAAAAAGAAAGATCTGATCCCAAATATCAATCCTGAAGCTGTATCAGGAGTACTATGAAAGGTATTAAGTCTCCGCTGTTGGAAAGTGTCCAACACATTTGCCCTTACAGGTAGGTCTTCCTTATTTTGTAGGTAAGGTTCCAGGAATTCCCAGTGAAGCACCTGGACACAGCTATAATTTGTCTAGGCTTCTGCTTGTTTTTGTGCACATATTATTTGAAATTCCAAGGAGGAGAGAAGGAGTGATGCACAAATAGGCCTAACTGTCCTATAGAACAGAGATATGCTACTGTGATGCATATTTCATGTTTATTTTTTAATAGATATTAAAATATGAAATATTGTTCAAGGGTTATAGGTGAGGTTATATTTATTTAGTTTACTCAAATCCACACACAGCTGTGTCCATGTTCCCTGTTCAAACGTGCTAATAGTGTATCCAACTTCTCCCTATCTGAGGGTCTGTTGTTCAAACATCAAATCACACCCTTTAAAAAGTGGAGCTGTATGGTAAGACCCTATTATGTGTTGTACAAACACATTTTGCTGATAGTATCCTGGTGGCATATGGCTCATTAGGAGTGAAAGTAATGTTTTCTGTCTTCTCTTCCATCCTGAACATCCCCAGTTCAGTTTAAACTTTCATTTGTGTAACTAATTCCATCATCTATTTTGAATATCCAATCTTAGCAAATTAAGTTTAAACTCTGACTATGTTATTAATAGGACTCATAATGTTTATAACTGAAGACATAGACATCATTTAAGAAAGTTATGACTGAATCCAGGCAGTGTTCATCCTTAATATCAAACTGACATTGTATTTTTTCTCCACCAAGTCAGAGTTTACAGAACTCTAAATATTTTTGTTGTTTGTATTTAAGCAGCAGGTCAAATGCTGTAAGTGAGAAATGGTGGTAAAACATTAGAATAACAGTGATATAATATATATGGTGTTTTTTTTCCCCCCCCTAATCTGTTTATAAAATGCTTTCTTCTCTAAGGTTTGGGGGAATAGAAACTGGGATTTTTTTCCTGCTCCTTGATGAGTATTAGTGAAGCACATTTACTAACATAGTTTGACATAAAATATATTTCAGTGTTTATGGTACCTTATGGTATGGTGCTCCTGGTACAGTACCTTATGGCGTTTTACTTAGTGTTTGTGAAGTTTTCTAATTGCTTCCAAGATATTTTTTTTTTATTGGCAGCTAGCTTTGTATGCCAATGAAACTGAAGCACGATGGCTTTTTACATCTATAGAATTTGCAGAGCATTGAAAAATAATAATACATTGTTCATTTGCTATTTGCTAAAAGACAGGCCTTTAATCAGTTGAAAAGTTGGAAAACTCTTCTCTAGAATAGTTTTGTGCTACGAAATTAAGACAAAAGTAATAAGATACCATAGAAATTTTCTTAGCTGGAAGATTTAACAATCCCATATTCCCACAGTCTTTTTCAGTCCCTTTGCATAGTTTCAGAATGACCTTTTATTTTTTCTATCTAAGCCATGAAGGATGGACTCAGCACAATATATAAATGTTCTTTCTTGCTGTGCATTGATAAAATGCTTCTTAGTTATCGTTCTGAATTTTGTTTATATGCATTAGATTGTCTTAGTGTACATGTTATCCTTATAGTTACTATTTTTTTGTTGCCAAGTATAACTATAGATCCCAGAGCTATTAGTGAATCTGGCTTTATAGAACCTTATTTAAATCATAGCTAAAATAATATATAAAATAACACTTTTTTTGTGTGCGTTTTTTTACAGTGTTATATTTTGTTTGATGATAAGAGTGATGACTTCTTGAAGACAATATGTAAGGTCCTTTCTCTCATGCAAGAAAACGCTTATTAACGTTTGCTTTTAACTGAGAACATACTATAAAGGTATAAAACATAGTACAGACTTTTTTTTCAGCAGATGTTTTGCTATTTCATCACTGAGTTTAGTTAGAAAGCATGTGCCTAGCTATTGTATTTTATATGGTCCAGTCACGTATACAGGTCACTTCTTAAACTCTTTCACCCCTGAGGAGCAGATGGTTTGAAAAGCAAGCCTTAGTGCAACAAAATCCAGCATCTCACTGCTTTCATTGTTCAGAGCCCTGCCCTTGTTTCTTGTGACATGTTCCCTAGTGCTCCACCCAGACAACTTTTCATTTGCTTGAATGGAGTAATTTCTTTTGCCTTGGGACACTGCATCAGGGACACTGAATCAGAAACCATATCAAACTAGCTCAGCTTTGTGCTGAAACATTGCTGCCTATTTATTTTTTAAAATTATTTCATAATTAGTCCTGTTTTTCTTGTCCTACAAAGCAAGCAATCCTTTGGTAATTCTCAGTTTTACTCATTATATTCCAAGTTATTGGTAAAATTCATAGTGTGTCTCATGAGAGATGGAGAAGCGTCAATATAGGTGAACAAACAGGAACGGCAAAAAAAGAACTAAAACTAGTAACCTTAAAAGTAATAAAATGAGTTTCTTAGAGACAACGGGTTAAATGTTGGGACAGAATATATATATTTTGCTCATTCCAAGTATACTTTAAATGCCAAAATAATCTCCTCTTCTATACTTGTTTCTGTACTCCAATTTGTTAGTCAAGGACTGTAATGAAATGTCTCAAATGTCTCAAACCATAGTCTTATTCCACTAAGCAGTTTACTATAGCATTTTTTTATTAATTATATTCAGACTGCAAGAACTGTCAGAATGTTAAAATTCCTAAGGATAGTTTGCCAACATCTATCACTGGATTAGAAACAGCTCTGCAAAACCTTCAGTAAAGCAGATAATATTCCATCATAAAATCAATAAAACTAAGCATTGTCAGCATAGTGTTGACAGTTCCAACTAAAACAATTTATAATTTTAAAGAAGATATCTTTTAAACAGAAAAGGGTTTGGTTTTTTTTTTTTTCTTGGTCCATGTCAAAAGATACAGCCAGTAAACAGAACCCAGATGTAAACATTTTGCTACTATTTTGTGAATGGCAGCCTTGCTTGGCCTCTCTATTTACCCAAATATTCCCAGTTTTCTCTGCTGCATGGATAGAGCTTATCTTTTGTGAATAGTGCAGCACACTATACTGATCACCTTATTAATTACCTTGGCTGTACTCAAGAAAGAGTCCAAGGGCCTATTTCTTCTTCTTTGCTGGCATAACTGCTTCTAGGAAGACTGAGAAATACCAGGGGAATAAAACAATATCTTCACTCATAAGAATGCAGAAAGCACTACTCTCTTAGATGCTAAGAATGTCATGTACCATTGTGGTCATCTATTATTGCTTCTCACAGAGAACAGATTTTAAAGTAATATTCTCATAAATTCTGCAGTGAGCTCAAAATGTTGGTCTGGGTCTTGATTTACAGATTTCAGGGAATAGAGGGAAAGTGAATCTCTAAAGATTTAAATTTTTTTATGTGGTGGTCAATAATCATTATATTTGAAAATGCACACTCTGTTCTTAGCTTGAATTACTTCACTTTCAGTGTTCAACCTTGGCCCTTCACATACCCTCTATTCAGTTGAAGTTATGAATGCTGCCTTTTTCCAAATGTGATGATACAATTCCTAGCCATCTTTTGTAAACTAAGCAGACTGATTTTTTGTTTTTGTAGAAATATTTAACAGCAACTGTTACAGGCCACGTTCAGTTACCCGTGGGTACTATTGGTAATAGGGCTGACTGGGCAGGTAGCGTGACCTCCTAGGAACACTCACAAAGCTTGGTAGCTTCTTGGGCTTTAATTGCTTCCTGAACATGACCATGCTATGTACTAGCAGACAAAGTTAAAGCCGATTTGTATGTACTTGCACTTTCCATATCAGCACCGACTGTACTGTAGGTATGTCCTTCCTGTGAGACAGATATAAAATATGATTATTTTCTGAACTTTTTAGTTCTTTAAAATTTTTTTTAAAGGTGGCTTTCAAAATTTTACTTTGCCTGATAGTATATTCTCTTATCTGTATTCTTTTTTTGCCACTGCTTGTTTGTCTATAGAAGATTTTATTATCATGGTTATCTCATCCTTTTCATTGTCTCCTTATTCTAGAGTGGAAAAAAAAAATGCTATATGATATTCTGTTTCTTCTTAGGTCTATCACCTTGCATTTAGTATTAAAAAACACAGTTATGTCCTACAGAACTGGTATTTGCCAAGCCCAGAGACAGAGTTTTGAGCTACATGGACCTTACCTAACATGACATACCTTGTACTTAAATATACGTACCATAACATTGTGGTACATCTGCAGATGTTACCAGGCATATTACTAGATTTTCTTCTAGTTCATTGATAAAGTGGCTAACAAGGAGTAAATTTCTATGAGGCCCACACTCGAAATATCTCACAGAATGTTTCTTCATGTACAGAAACTTTTGGCTTCATCAATGTAGTCAATTTAATTAAATAGAGATTTGTGACATTTATATAATGTTGTATTAATTCCAAATATTATATGAGAGGAAGCCAAACACTTTGTGAAACCTGAAGAGCAATATGCTGACAGAGTGCCTATCTTTGCCCTGTGAAGTGTAGATCTTCACACCAGTACATTCTCAGCTAGCTACAGAAGTGAAAACTGTACAATTGCTTCCTTGGGATGCTGTCCTTAACCTCTAGACTTCCTGAGCAGTGTGATTTATTCCATCTGAGGTCAGTACTTTGAGAAGACACATTATTTTCAGGACGTTGTAGCCTTACTGTTACCTCAGGGATCTCTTAGATGGCACAACTTTGTTTTATATAGATGCCCTGTTACCTTTATGAAACTAATCTTACTTCTTTGAAATTACCGTGCTCTCTAAATCATATTGTTCACTAGTAATTATCATACTGTTTTCTTCCGTCCTGACTTTTACATCTCATATGTGTTTATCTGTGCATTGTACATGAGAAGTCAGTTGTTTGAATCTTTTTGCAATCCAACTCTTTTCATAATATTTTGCTGCTGTTGTTACGTATATCTTCAGAACCTACTCCTGTTCAGTATTGGTGACTGGATACCAATTTGGATGAACCTTTGGACTGTGCTAATGCAGCAGCTCTTACACAAACATTGCTCAGTGTAATTTTAATTTTCTTTCTGTAATTCAGGTCATTTGGGTATTTGGCCCATCTGAAAGGCTATTTGTGAATGTGTTACACCTTGAGGATTCATCCAGATTCTACAAAGAAGTGTGATGAGTCACTGAATAAGAAATCCATGCTTTTGTTTGTATTTTAACTTCAACTGTGTGCAATTGTAATTTTTTTTCTATAACTTTTAAAGGCTTATTTTTCAAAGCATCTTTGTAGAAACAGTTGGGAGCAATGATTTGCCAAACTGTAATTAAAAGGAAGTAGACTCATTCTGGGAAGTGTAAACAATGTGCTAAAGAGAATAAAAATAGGGTCCTTAAACTGATCAATCTTGAACCCATAACAGGACTTGAGTTTGTGAATAATTTAATTGCTGGAGTGAGACCCAGCATCTCACAGGACTATGAATTTAGTGTCCTGCAGTAACACGTGCAATTTCTATGGGTTTGCCAACAATTTCATGGAATTTTTTTGTCCTCAGCTGTATCAGCTCCCCGTTGCTCGTTAACATACTTTGCCAGGAAATCTATGGCATTTTTAGGTCTTCAGCTGTGTATTAATCAACTCCCTGTTGCTTGTTAATCTACCTTCTTTTTCCTATCTATGATCACAATTTTTTACTTTACAAATAATATTTGAAAGTAAAATCTTGGCCTACCGAAAACTAATGTCAAAACATCCATTTTCATAAAAGCAAAGCAATAATTGAAGCTGTTGATTTCTTATAACACTGTGTTCTCAGAAAAAAAAACTTTGCAGAAGCTGTTATTTTTATACTGAACCCTCCCTTCACATTTTCCAGCTGATTCTCTCACCATATTTCTTCAGGAAATTCCATTTAAATGTAAGAAACTTATTTTGTTTCAATGTAAGGGCAATCAAACACTGAAACAGCTTGCGCAGACAGGTCATGGAGTCTCAGTTTTTGGAGATATTTAAATCCCACTGAACACACACATATGAATAATCTGTACTAGCTGACCCTGCTTTGAGGAAGCATTTGGACTAGGCAACCTCCAGAAATTTCTTCCAGTCTTAACCTTTAAAATGTTTCTTTAAAATCTAGTAAGAAAAATGAATGAGAAGCAGAACATTTTCTTGGTTAGACTAACAGCTTGCTGTTTAACTTCAAATATGTACAGTCATTTTTCTCTGAATCACTTTTATAATTATTTTGATATATTTTGTCATGTATTATCATTTTGAAATATTGGCTCATTCAGAGATGATTTTTTTTTTTTGGTTCAAAAAATGTGTCTTTTTGTTTTATTTCCAAGATGTGTAATGAAAACATAACAGAGAAAATTTGCTTATGTAGTTTCTAAATATTTTTTAGATTTTCTTGCACTATGAAAGAAATCTAATTATAAAGAAATGTCTATCAATAAGTTATTTTTTCCTGAGGAAAACTGTCAGACACCTATAAAGTGTTTCTCTCATTTACTTCTATGGTTAATTTTTTAAATTTATTTTTATACATTCATGTAATATTAAATGGAAACTTTTTCTAGGCATGATGTCGGCATATGGGATAGGAGTTTCTGCATGTTATATCCAAAACTGTACACTTGAAATTGAACTTTAGTGGTCAGTGTTTGGATAGACACCATGTAGTTTCACACTGTGTTTTTCCATGCTCTTCCCCACCTTCCCACAACTACATTTCTTCTTTATTTCTGTATCTGTTTTTGAGATCAGGTTGTAAAACAATGACTGAGGTGGTTTGAAGTGGTTTGGAGTATTGAAAATTATTTTTTAAAGCTAGAGATCATCTTACTGGTTAGTTTAGAGTCCATTTCTTATGAATAGATGGAGGAAATAAGTGATTGAAACCTTAATTTGTCTATGTAGCCTGATAATTTATTGTGGATGGATCACACTTTTACTTTTTCCTGTAAACTGTATGACTGCATATGAGAGTATGTACAGATCTCTCAGTAATCTGATCTGAAAATGAAAGATGTATTCCAATTATTAATTTTTATTGATGTGCAGAAATCCATCATCCAAACTCAAGCCTGCAATTTGTTAGCTATGTTGAGTCAAAGTGACCATAGAAATTGCTAGGCAATGGTCAAGCCTCATTAAAGTAAGTTTAGCACCCTGTGTAATGGCACCCGTTTCTGCCTCTTTTTCCATTTATTTTTATATTCTTGTTTCTGTCTGTCACTGGGCGGTAAAACCACTTGAATTTCCATCTGTAACACAATTGGTTTTGCTTCACTTAAAATCAGGATTTTTTATTTTTTTTTTCTCCTCAGTCAAAATCAGGAAAAGACATGGATTAAATGTTCTCATTTGCTGACCGGGAAACACGAAGTGAGAGTTGTACTCTCTCTTTGGTGTGCACTCAAGATAAAATTTTCTTTCCACGTCCTTTTGACATTTTTGATTTAGTATTTGTGAGCTTTTTTTTCATCTTTATCAGAACTTTTGTTTGAACTACATCATAAAAAAGAACAGAAATCTAAGTCAAGATATTAACCTTTTCAGTTAATGATGATGTTCTTACAGAAATGTTATTGGCTGTATAATCCAAGCTGTGTGAAAAACTGACAAGAAATCTGATCTGGCCATCAGAGTGTTCCCCTTGTACTCCCCTTGTACAACCTTCTGTCTCATGAAGAAGAAAGGCCATTCAGGGCATTCTTTCTTTTTTTTTTTTTAATATAATTTATTCATCTGTTTATAAAGTCTAAATGTTATTGCTTGGAGGCCAGCTGTAGGATTTGGTGGATTTGATTTATAAACCTTGATGCTTCAAACTTTGTGATACTTTGGTGGGGACAAAATGATTGTACAAAAAGATTGATGACAACAGTATTTACTAATCATAGTGTTACAGAAATCACTGATTTCCAAAATCTTTTGCTCACAATGCAACAGTTGCTTTTTTTTTTTTTCTATGAAGCACTATGGTACCATGCAAGCCTGCATTACACAAGACTGTGCTATGGATGAAAACCTTGGAGAGGGAGCTAAGTAGCAGGACTTACTTTTTGCCTTAGACTGCACTGTATTTTGTTCTGTTAGAGGAATGAATTGCTTTCTGTGGTCTTGCTGGGAAGATGATACTTCTGAAAGTATTGCCATACACTGAGTTGGATTATGTTATTTTAGGTCTCTGGAAATGTGTAATTTAAAAAATTTTACTTCTTTGATACGTACACATCCTACTTTCTTCTCCAGAGTGAACACAACCATAAGGTTGTCAAGCTTTGTTTCCAGGAAAACGTTGATAAAAGAAAGACGAGCAATGATATCTATTATAATTAGTGGTTGTTGTTATTCACATTCACAAGTCTTCTGAGGCTGTGAAGGTGACCTAGGTGGGACTGTAATAATTTTTGGATCATTTTAATGTGGAGTATTACTATCTGTATTCTTTTTCCGGGTCACTGTCTAAGCCATTCCAAATACCTTCAGAATGTCTGGATTTGCGTACTAATTAGTCTGAATCAAATATTAATCACATCCATGTTGATGGGATTGGTTGAAGATCTGATTAACCTTCAAGTGGCTCAGTGACTAAACACAGGTTCTTGTCTAGCTGATGGGATAAGTTTCCCGCTTTATATTTCATGTTCCTCCAACATAAAATTATTCTGAAGAAATGCTGAGTCTAAGCCTTCTTTGACCTTAGTTAGGCACAATATAGAAATCTGAAATAGTGCAAAACTGTAAATTTTAAGAGAAGAAGCCATGTTATTAAACAAAAAGCTGTTTCTCTTTAGAGAGAAAAGATGAGGCTACGAAATTGCTGAAAGTGTTTTTGTGTCTTATTCTTAAAAATCTATCACTATGGTTCACTAAGATTGATGTTTGAAGGCTGTAAATGTAGAAAAAAAAACTATGGGAAAGTAAAAGTGAGTTTGCACATGGGGTTTGGAGGAAGCAAGTAATTTCCATTAAGTATACTGAGCCCCGCTGCAGGAACAGTCACTCTGTATCAGTAAAATCCATGACCAAGGTTATAGGGGTATTTTGTACAAATATTCAAAGTAGGAAAAGTACTTAAAGATGAGCATAAGATCTCTCGTATGTTCCTGAACAGATAAATATAAGTTCTATAAAGCTTAACATAACCCAAGCAACAATGCAAAATTTGTTCAATACAATCATTGCAAATATTGTAGTAGTGTAGTGGCAATGTGCACTTATCAAGAAAATGTTCCTAAAACAATAAACTGCTTTCAATAAATGACTCTTTAATATCTCTAAACATTAGAATATTTAATTTCAATTTTAGTGTTGTGATGAGGAAAGTAAATTAACTTGTGAAATTAATCATTTTATTTTTAATGAAAAAGTATAAATACAGAAGTAATTCTCTATCTGTAATATGACTTCAGGGGATGATAATTTATATTAAAAATACTATTCTACTGGAATTTCTGCTGCTATTTGAGATAATTTAATTTGTGTCATTTGCATATGAAAATATGCATTGAACTAGCAGCAAAATAACCTTTACCCAATTCTATAATAGCATAAAATACAATACATTACACTTTCAGTTATTAAGAATAAAAATGCTCCATCTAATTTTACAAGAAAATTTCATATAGTTTTTTTTTAAAAAATATAATTAAACTACACTATACGAGAACTTGTATCAGATCTTTGTAATTTGTCTTGCTTTATCAGGCAGAGATCTGAATTAGCTGAAGGTATTTTCAGGTATTTTGTTCTATAGCTTTCTTTTTAATTAGCTTCCTGAGGTAGAGATGCATCCTGTATTTTGCATGCTTTCCAGTAAGGTCATCTTCACAATAGATCCTATAGTTTACTAGAGATGGACACTATAGAATGGCTTGAACCTGTGTGTTATGCTTCTGCTGCATGTTGTTACACTCTTATTGAATAGGCATTTTCTCTAACAGCAGTTCTTAACAGTCATATAAATGCCTTGCTAATAAATCAACAGTTAGCATTCTTCATTAATGCTTGGTCTATTGCTGTCATTGAGGATTCCCATTGATTAGTGCTATTAGTTACAGAAAGGGCAGACTCTTTCTTTTTCCATCTTTATTTTGTCTGAACTAGTGGTACATCCATTCTTGTGAATGCATTTCAAATCTAGTTGTTATTTTAAGACAACTTTAGCATTTTTTTTTTCAATTTTATTTCTTCCATGTTAATCTTCCTTCTGCTTTTTATGTGTATTTTTTTTTCTGGATGAAATCTGTTTTGAATAGATTAAATCACTCCAAAGTAGCATTTTTTACATAAGCACGCAGTCTAACTAGAAAGGAAAATTGTACAGTTGTAGTTGAGTGCCTCAGAACTGTTAATAAAGGCAGTAAGTGCTATCTGCTTTGTTTCCTGTAAATTCTTCCACACAGCAGAATGAAGAACAGCAGTCAAGAAGTAATCAACAACAACCCAAGGATTTTTAAAAAGACTGAACATGCAACATAGGCAGTTCAAATACCATTCCTACCCTCAAGCAGGTCAACACTCCATCCTAATTTGGTGTTTGCAAACTTACTGAGGTTGCACTCAAGGTGATCTGCTCCATAACCTTCCCCAGCACCAAGGTCAGAGTGACAGACCTGTAGTTCTCTGAATCCTTCTTCTGGCCCTTCTTTTGTTTTGTTTGCTATCTTCCAGTCAACTAGGACCTCTCTGGTTGGGAGATCTGCTGGATTGCTAATAAATCATCAAAAGTGGTTTGGTGAGCACTCCTCAGTTCCCTCAGTACACTTGGGTGGTTCTCATCCGGCCCCATAGACTTGTGTATGTCTAATTGATGTAGCAGATTGTTAACCATTTCCCCTAGGATTATGGGACGTTTATTCTGCTCTTTCTCACTGTATTCCAGATCAGAGGGCTGTATGCCTGGAAAGCCACCGATTTTACCACTAAAGACTGAATCAAAGAAGGCATTAGGTACCTCAACCTTTTCTTCATCCTTAGTCATTATCTTCTCCTGTATCCAATAAGGGAAAGAGTTTATCCTTAGCTCTCCTTTGGTTGCTAATGTAGTAATATATTTTTTAATTATTTTATGGCTGTAGCTAGATTAAGTTCTAGTTGGGTTTTGTCCTTTCTAATTGTCTCCATAATCTCACAAATCTCTTGTAGTCTTCCTGAATTTCTTGGTCCTTGTTTCATAGGTCATAGACTCTCCTTTGCGTTTTTTTGTTGTTGTTGTTCTGCAGCAACAAAAAGACTTTAATGAGTCAGCAAACCCAGAGTATTCCCTCCAGAAGATTTACATATTAATCATGAGGTAGAAAAATTCCCCTTGAAAGGACTTAGAGGAGTTAAAAACCTCTTATGAGTTTTATCTGGTTTGCCTCTAGTAAAACACAAACTAATCTGAAGGGTTCGGATAAGATATCTGAAGAATCTGCCAAGAAGAATGAGTAGTTTTACAGCCAGTTGCAAAGTTGCCACCTCATGAGAAAACTCTCAGGACCTAACTGCCCCTTGTATTGGCATCTCATTATTTTTGTCAGGCTCTAGACAGAAGGCTTTTTTTACACCATAGGCAAGTGGCCTTTGGAGGGCCCATGATGTCCTCAAGCCTCCACCCTAGAGAGCTTAGAAATAAAATTATTTGCTTTTCTCTGAGTTGTCCTCACCTTGATGTTCATTGCCTTATAGGCCAGTACTGCAATTTCATAGATTTATTGGTCTGAGGGTGTAAAGCTCTGTGTATGTGTGATTGCCAAATCCAGCACCTGAGAGTTCTCTTTCTTTTATAAAAGAGGCTTACCTGGTCTTTCTTCTTCATGCCTTAGGTATAACATTTCCTTCTCATCTAAGTCTTACGGATTTCTGTAAAATATGTGTTTTGTTTTAATACTTATTGTGACTCTCTTTTGTGCATTGATCTTTATATGTATAGCTTTGGAATTATTGTGACTAGCAGATGTCCTGAGGACAAAAACCAAAACCCAGGTTTATGTACAAGAATCTTAGTCTTGGCCTTCAGAGTTTAAGCACACACAGATCTTTCATCTGAACTGCAACAGGGTGCAGAGATCTCACTCTAAGAGTTAGTCAGAGAGTTAGTCTTTTTGCAAGATCCAATGCAGTCAGGTGAGGGAAAGAGGGCCCCTTTTGATAAATGTACAAAAAAACCCCATGTAGCTCTTTGAAAGAGTATGCCACCAGACCAACACTTTCTGTTACCCTTGTTTCCTTTGAGAATGGCATCAGGCAGAAGGATTCAACAAGATTGCCGATAGTTCTGGAATAATTTCCATCTGTGGCACTTCTTAGTGGCCAGATGCTGATAGCCAGAGCAGGGTGATTGTGAATACTGAATGTTTGCTGTGTTTTTAGTGACAGTGGAGCTGTTTGAGAAGACATGACAAAACATAACTGGCGTATACTGAGAGACTCGTATCAGACAGATACTTTCAATGTCACATATCTGGCATTTACTGGAATACCTATTCTAATGGATGTCACTCACCATCTAGTGCATGTGTCACTGAGCGACTCTTTATGCCAGTTCTGTTCTAAAAGCTGTTGCCTGCTGCTTTTTATCTGGGTGATGGTAAGAAATAGAACATTTTAATGCTACTGAAAAGGGATGTTAATGTATTTTTTTTTTGCCATGGGATAGTATTTGTTTCTGTAGAAATTCCAGGTACATAAGATCCTTCAAACTCCTGATGGCAGGCCAAATCTGTCGCTTGTTTACTGTCCAAACACACATTGTGTAGTGGCTTTGTGGCTCACCCTGAGAAAAGGGGGACCAAGGTATCCTTTATTTTCTCAGCAAGACTGGTAGGATGAGCAGGCCAGGTGAAGGTATTACGCTGGGTCAGTTCATCAAACAACTCAGACTCACAGACCAGAAATTGAGAGTGTGAGTGTCCTTCCTCATAGACATTTTACAATATTGCTAGTATTCTCTCTGCACAAAGTATGTTACACATGCTCCTCATCAGTACAGGCAAGTACAGATTAGATAATAAAAGGAGTATTCCAGTCCAGTAGAGGTTACAGTATTTATTGTTGGAGGGTCGCTAAAGCCTGGCCAGATTCTGGCTGAAGGCCTGCTTTACTGCAGCCTCAGTCCTTCAAGTAAAATAAATGAGTCTGGCCATCTGTATTTACACTCATTCTCTTATCAGTTCCCAGAAAGCTCTTATATTGCTTATATATCCAGTACTTTAATTATATGGAAATTCACTAGTCACAACTTTAATGAACAACTTTTCTTGTATTCAAATGAATAAGATGCTGATGGCTGTTTCTTTGTACGCAGCAAATGGTACTTATATAAAAGCCATAGTAAATCAACAACATAAGCTGATTTAATTGCTAATTTGTTGCAATAGCTATTCCCATACCGATCATAACACCACGTATTAATTTTTACTCTAGTGCAGGTATGATTTTTGCCACATATCTCTAAGTAGGAATACTGGGTTAGAATTTTTCTGTTTGTTTTTTTCTTTTTGTTGTTTCTGTTGTTTGAGGGAGGGGGCTGGTGGTTTTTTTTGGTTTGTTTTTTTTTTTTTTGCAGCTGGTAAAACTAGCAGCAACTAGCATGTGTCTAGTGATTAAGACTTTTTCTCTTTGTAATTGTCAGATTGATTGGGACAATTGAATGATAATGAAAAACAGCTTGTTCCCTCATTTCCAGAGGTGACACTTTCTGCATAATACTGCAAAATATAACAAAAGGGTTTTCTTGGACGCTGCTTAAAGTTAATTGACAGCATCTGTTGTTTGGAACAACGGAGAGAAATAGCATTCCCTTGGCTCTTGGGCACGTTACTCAGGATTAGGCACTGTCACGCCAGCTGATATCTGAATACGCTGCATCTATGTACAAGGTCTTATCTGGGCTTTCTCTTATATCAGGGTTCTCCTTTATATACATCAGAGTTGAAAAATAATCTACAATTCATTATAATTCATTATATTAATTATAAATGTCCTGAAAAATGCAGGTTTCATTAAAAAAAAAAGAGAAATTACAATAAACAATGAGCTATAAAAATAATGTAACAGTTAAGAACTGTCTTTGTAGAAGCATCTTTCATTTCAAAAATCTAACAGCAGACTTCCACTACCATTTTATAACTGCTTGGGGTCTATATATCTGTAACAGCAGTAATCACTGCCAGCACAGTGTTTGTTTATTCTAGCAGATAAAATTCTAAGTAGTTTTGAGAGCCTGGGAAAGAGAAATTTTCGTTCTGCATTTCTCACAGAAAAAGATATAGCTTAATTTTGCTTTTAGACTGTCTGTATGTGTTCTGAGAGCCTGAATATCATTAAATGTGTACAGCCTTTTATCTTTTGGCAAACTTCTCCTTTCATTGCTTCTATGTAGTCAGATGTGCATTTTTCTTTATGAGATTTAATATTTATCTTTTAAAACATTGATCAGTGTCCAAAGTCACTTAAGACCAGCAGGAAAATCAATAGCAAGCACTGATTGGCTGCTTGGAGGCTGCTGCTGCAGCTGATCACCAAGAAAGCAGTGATTTGATTTGATTTTGCATTTTCAAGTCATTCCCTTTCTCTCTACTGTCTGTCAGTAAACTTCAAAATTGGTGATTTGAAAATAAATGAACCCATACTACTGTTTGAATCTGTTTCTTTTCCTTTCTTCTTCTTTTTTTTTGGTAGTTAACACAAACTGGCATACACAAATATTAGCATTATTATTGCTTAGATGGCTGCAGGTGTGTGGCGAACTCCAAGCTGAAGTCAAGGTCAGATACTTTATGATGTAAACTCTTGAAGTCAAGATGTGTGTTTACATAGAGGGTTCATCAATCAGTGTATATTAATGAGCCAGTTGTGTCATGTAATTCTGGCAAGTAATTTGACATTTTGCTGTATTATTCTTATAGTGAGCTCAGTATCATCGACAGTCAGATATTGAACCGATTGTCATCAAGACCAAGAAAATACTTTATGTTCTATGCTATAACGTAAACTATACTGTAATGTAAAATATTCTTTGTATCTTGAAATACAACAAATTATTCTTATTCTAATTTCTTTGTCAGTGCAACTACTGAATTGTAACAGATTTAACTTTTTGCTGGACTTTATTCTTCTATTTAAGGTTGAAACACTGTATTCTGTTGCATAAATATTACTTTGGAGAAGAAAGACATTAAAAGTGTTAAATGTTATCATAAAATATAGATTACTCATACTGTGTAGTTGATTTTAGATTATGTCTATGCTTTCAAAGTATATTTGGTTTTATGTGTATATATATATATATACACACACATGTAGCTGTTACTGCATAGTGTATGTAATAATCCTTATACTAATGTTTATTTCATATTTCTAATTAGGAATAGCTTTACCAAAACTGTGCTCTGTTCTGTTTCAGGTTTAGGCAAAGCTACACATGTAAGGATCATGTTCTTTCTAATATCAACTGAATTTTAACACTTGTTGTAATATAAATGATGCAATATGCACTTTTCTATATTCGTACTGGAGCAACAGATCCAAATGATACTTTAAAGAGAAACTTTAATGGTTTTAAATGTTCATCCTATGTTGACAGTGCTAATACAATATCAAGAAATACAGTTTTAGAACTATATAGTTTGAAAGTCCTTAATGTAATTGAAAAATATATTAATGCCATAAATACTGATAGGAAAGTTCAGCAAATATACTTCCCCCATAATACTTTCTCTTCTCTTTTGGACTGGTTAGGGCTGATCTCAGCAGTGTCAGTAATTATTATTCTGATGACTTGCCCCTGAAAGACATTCGCTTGTACCTGTGGGGACAGAGAATCCATTTGCCTGGCGCCGGGGAGTCGGAGGCACAGGCTGGCGCCAGTGAAGAGAAGGGAAAGATGATTAATATGTCTTATAGATTCACTGTCTCTTCACTTGTCCTAGACCTGCCAGTAATTCCACTCCCCTGTGGTTCCACCTTGATCACAGATAATGGAGGCAGATTGAAAGTTTGAAGACACAAGCCTTTCTCTCCTCCTGGACTGACATTACTCACCCAGGCTAAATGAGCTGTACAACTACCGGCACCTGCCTATGGGAAGGCATCTCAGTGTACTTAGCAGTAATGCTGCAATAAAGCAGCAACTGTACTCTAATTAACTAGGTTTCTTTTCTTTCCCTCTTTTCTTACCCCCCCACCCTTTTTTTTTTAACTACACAGCAGGCTGCCGTTAGCAAAGCTATGATATTGCAATGGAAACAGTAGCATAAGTGTTCCTTCACCTCTGCAATTTATTATAACATACCGTTTCCTTTTTATTTCTTTATAGAAATAGTATAATACAAGGTTATTTTTTTTTAACGGCAAGGTAGCTGTAGTGTTCTAAGAAGTGAAATTATAAATGTCAATGAAAAATAGAACTCTGTAAAAAAAAAAAAAAAAAGCTGTTAACAATGTTCTTACATAGGTGTATGTTTTTAAAGGTAGACATCTGTTACTCCTTTTTTAAGCTAAACTGGACTTTCTAGTTCAAATGTAAAGCTATCATCTTACAAGTCTGTCTTTGTAAAACTGCTTCTAACAAGTAAGTGTATTGGTAAGAAAATCAGCTTTGTTTTAGAGACAATAATGCTACAGCAGAAAACAGGGTAGTTAATTTCTAGTTTGTTTTTTTCATATGATGTGGCAGCACACAGTAAATAACTGTACACATGTGTATATGCCCAGTTTGCACCATATAGATAAATGCCTCATTTGAATCAGATTGTTAGTGATGAAATGGCTTTCTTTCTTTCTAAAACCAGACTGAACAGAACATATAAAAAGGTTTTTCAGTGGGAAAAGACATTGTCTTACACAATCTCTAGAGAGATAAGTCATAAGAAGTTCCTCTGAACATAAGGGGTTTTTTAGTGTCCGTGAAGTATTTTGCTCTGTAGTTCTGTGTGTCTGAGGGATTGAGCATTTTACAAAAGCTATCTGGTTTTAAAAAGTCTTTGATTCCTTGGCAGAATGCCTTAATGGACACAGTAATTTTTTTATACGTTTTTGGCTTGTTTTGATTTTTTGAGCTTATAAAAGCAAATCTGTATTGTCTAGGTAGTACATAACTGTTTACATCAAGTTAAGCAGTATATTGTATTTAATTTCACTTCTAATAGAAATACTTTAAAAATCTGTATTCAGTGAAATGTATTCCAGTTAAAATAAGAGAACTGTATCTTTTAAACACTAAAGAAAACTGTAGACCTAAATTCCAGAACTGGCCAGACAGCTCACTTTTATACTGGAATAGTGATACCATTTTCAACTATCTAGGGCATTCTTATGAGTAAGGGAGAAGAATAATAGAGTAGTCCAATATATTTTCAAATAGAAACCAACCAGGAGTATAAATCTTAAGAGTCAAGTTTCTTTAGCAGGGTAACTACAAGATACTGTATAAAATAGGAAATGTTTACATGCCACAAGGTCATTGAGAGTAATTTTGTCAGCAGCATAAAATGCTAAATTGTCCTTCATCTTACTTTGCAACCGGGGAGACACTAGTTTGGTTGTAACCTTTCAACTACCAATTCCTGGTCCTGCTATCTGGCTTCTTGAAAGGATTAGCTAATGCAGCTCCAGGGGCAACCATATTAACAAGGAGAGAGAATTGGGATTATTGTGAGAAAAAACAAGGCCCATTCAAATGGAAATTCAGGCCTCAGAAGTTGTAAAGGTCACCAAGCTGGTTATGGGTAAAGGTTAATTTATCATAAAAAAATAATGGGGGAAAGATGTAATGATTTTTCAAGGGAAAACTCTGATTTTAGTTGTGCCTTTTTAAAAGGCAAGCATATTAGAATTAAGAACTTCATAGCTGTGATCTGTAAAGAATGGTCAGATAACTTTCACTCATCTTCTAGGATCAAGGACTCTGTCCTAAAGATTCACATGAGCCTTCAATGAATTATAGAACCTGTAAAAGAAGGCCGTTACCTGTTACAGAAACAATTCCTTGACAAACTTGCAATTTAAGTATAACAGATGAGATAATATATCTAGTTTAATGATCTTAAAAGGCGGAAGTTAGCTCATTTAGAAAGAGGACATGAAGGCCTGGAAAGATGTAGTTGCTTTCAAAATCTCTTTAAGGCAGCACATGCGTAGAGCTCAAGACTGAAAACAACTTTGCTAAAGCCCATCTTACCATTGCAGTTGGGGAAGTGCCTTGTCTTTTCAGCAAGATCAGCTGTTCTAAAGGCATGTTCAGAAATGCAGTTGCTGACTTGCAAGAGTCATCCTGCAAATACTTGTAGGCTATTAAGAAGCAACCTGTACTTCACTTGTCACATTAGGCATAAAGCCTTGTGTGACGATGTTTTCTTTTTGGTATGGGGTGGGATGGAGGCTAATGAGCTATTTTTACTGAAATAAGATTATGTCATGATTAGCTATTTCAGTTGCCAAAAAAAGCAAGGACACTTCTCAATTTTGGAGCCATGGAGAAATGTCATTTTTCTATTTAACCAGACTGACAGATTATTGGAAAACAGAATAAAATTATATACACATTTGAACATGTAAAAAAATAGTTGTTATTGAATATGTTTTCTTAATCTTTTAATGTTCTTGTTTGTTGGTTAGCGAAAAGAACAACTGATGATTATGGTTTGTAGCTGGATGCATTGGTCTAACAAAGGATCATAGGCCCTAGGAAGCATGTTGGAAAGTATGCATCATAATTGCATGCAACTTAAAAATAGTTTATCAGTGGTCAAAGAAAATCTACTGGATAGAAGAAAAATACTATACAGTATGTCTAATCTGTATCTTACAGAACTAAAGGGGTAGACCTACATTTCCTCATTGGCTCTGTACAGAAAACATACATGAAAAAGAGAAAATCCAAATATGTTTTCAGAATCTACAGAAATACCCAGAGTATAGTTTGGCACTTTATTATTTCTACATTTACAAAAAATAAAATATGTTACTTTTTGTGATGGCAGCTATAAACTCTTACTCCTGTCCATAATGCTTATTGCCACAAGCAGTCTCTCTGAATTACTATGGTATGCGGTTCTTTTAGCTCACTGATACTAATGACAGCAAGCATTACACCTGCTGGTAAATGTTTTCAAATTTGGCATTTTCAATAATGCTGTATGTTGGAAGACTGGGTGTTAAGTTTAGATGTATAATTTTGTACACAGTGCCACCTGGAGAATTTGGGAATGAGGTTTTGAATATTGGATTATTTTTGCTTTGTTCTTGACTCATGTTTATTCAAGGAGAGTGTGACTGTTAATAAGCTTTCTTGAAGCCTGCTGTGTCTTGGTGCTTTACCACTTGGTATGTTAACATTTTGACAGTTGTCTAGGAGATAGATCTTCACAAGGACTTGGGTGAAGGTCCTGCCTTGTTTCAATTCTTGAAAACCTACTATAGAAGTTAAATTGTGAAAGTCCCTTCGCAGCTGCTGTCTGGCTTTGCAGGTTTGCAGATACTTGTGGTTTATAAGATCCTGCAAGTTACTTCTGGATTTCATGAAAGATTAAAAATTTATAACTATATATGTCCATATATACTTCAGTCATAATAATGTCAGAAGCCAAGTTCTATTGCAATGGGTACTGGCATGACCTGTAAATTGAATATTCTTTAGCCTGTTGCAGTGCCTGATCTGATGAGTGTGATCAGAGCACAAATTTTCTAGATTTTGCAGAAAACAAGCATGTATAAGGTAGCTGGAGAGAGAACCTTACCAAGGTGTCTCTCTGCAGGTGACCTCCCCTGAGCAGCCGAGTCCTTTCTCAACCAACATCTCCTAAACATATTGTTTAAAATGGAAGAATGAATACAAGAACAGAGGCTTTTCCTGTCCAAGCTGAGCCAATAGCAGACTGGTTAGTCTCTGTTCTGAAGGGATACCTTTTAAACAGAGATGAAGATTATATCGGTTCCTCAAGTTGAGTGTGTCCTAACTAGTAACATAACTACTGATATAATATGTAACAAATGGCATTGTGACCGTCTCCAGGGCTTGCATTTTAGAAAAAAAAGAAGGAGAAGTTTCTAGTCTCTAGTCCCATTCAACTGTGCAGGGCTATGTATCCCACAAAGAAGGAGACAACTCATTGCAACACTGCCTCATAGTTAAAACATTCAGCCAAGCTTTGTAAAAGGCAAAGCAGACTGCTTCAAGCCAAAGCCTTTAAGAAATTAAGGCTTTTCCTACTCTATTTCTCCTCTGACTGGCATACTATTTTCTTCCCTGTATGTTTTTTTGGTGTGTTTAGTGGCAACATGTGGGAGCAGTGACATTTATATGAAGTGAATCTATTAAATTCTTTATAATGAATAGCATGTAACTGTAAAACATATACAGTTTTTCTCATTTTGCCTTCCTCTGGGAGACTACGACAACATTTTGGCAAGTAGGAGTAAACAGCTTTGTGTTGGCATGCAGTAAATTAAACTGAGTAATTAAAATCAATAGCAAAACACTAGCTAGGCAGAAAGGTCATATAACACAACAGAAAACTGTTGGGTAGCATATTGCAGGAAATCAAAATAAATTTCTGAACTTTTCATTATTCTCTACATGCCTGAAACTGTTCTTTAAAGGCTTTTGAGATACAACAGGGTATTGATAAAGACAGAATCATTTGCTGAGATGGTATAAAAATATTTAAATGCTAATATATGAATATTTGCAGGGTACAAGGCTGCCAGACACGGTGGAAAATAGAAAAGGAGTTCTTTAATTTCACTATTATATGCATTTTTGTTTGTTTAGGTTGCCTTACTATATTACTTAGTAAAGCTTGCAAGTACTGAAGTCAATCTTAGTCTGTACAAGTGTCAAGTATAGGCTTTATGCTAAAGTTTCCATGGTCAGATGGCTACCTAGTAATGCTCTGCCTTCAAGGGATTGGGGCAGGGGAAGCATGGATGACTTTGTGAGGAGTTTCAAGTACTTTTACAGATTGAGAGTCAAAATCTTCAGATGCAAACCAGCAATACTTGCAAAAGTGAAGAAACATGGCAAAACACGTTAGGGCATATGCCAAGTTTTAAACTACATATAAAGTCTTTACTTGTGCAGTAAATAGATAACATTTCTGACTTTAGGATGCTGGTCTAAAATGCACTTTACTTGTGGCCATGGCTTCCAAAATTATGTCTGTGGTAGGTTTTTTATTTTTTTGGTGATTAAATGTGTTACAATGGTGGAAGGAAGTGGAAGGAAATGATGAGACACGACTCTGGGAAAAGTGGAGATACAAGATGAGTCGTTAAAAGTTTTTTTGGGAGAAAATGAAAGGAATTAAAGGCACCGCTAACCTGTAACAAGTGAACATGAAGAAAGTATAGGTAAAGGTAATATATTTTATAAAATGAACTGGTTGTGTTGGGAAAAGCTAAACAGCTTTTAAGGCCCGTGAGTGCTTCTGGCGGAACTTATTTGCTTTTACCAGTTCAATCTGTTGTTCTAAAAGGCAATGGTACTCTGCCTTTCTTATCTCTCTTGAATTTGCCGGCTCGATTAGCTCTCTCTAAGGCAGCTGTCAGAGAGATGAGATCTTCTTGTGTCATCATTCAGGAGGTACAAAATGTTGCATTTATAAGCCTTTCCTTAGGTCTTCACTTTTAGATTGGCAGCGTTTTTCCTACACAGTTTTGGAGAGCATACCCTGATTGTACAAATCCTGGGACACTGTGTGATTATAACAGCTCTGAGCTGATCACTGCTTTTTGTGGGACAAATGGTGAGTTAAAGTCCATTTATCTGACAAATCAGAGCCTTCAGCCAGTCAGGCCCTGAACAGATAATTGTGAAACAAAAGCACTGGGTTATTCTTGGTGTGTGCTATTCCTGTGTGTTCCTGAGGTCTCTTAATTTCCTTTCCAACATTCATAATTTCAGTTTAAACCAATACCTTTTATTCATCCATTTATAGTGTCTGGTTTAGATTTAATCCTTGTGATTTTAAAATAATAAGTGATAGGCAGTCTTTGTATCAGCTGGCTGTGCAATAGCTGTGTCTTGTCATTTGAAGCCATACTGTACTCTAATAAACGAGTGGTAGAAACTAGTTGTAGAGCAGCAACTGTGCAAACTGATCTGTCATTTAAAGTTCTGTTCAGATTTGGTTTGCCTGAGTTATGAGAATAGCTTGGCTTGCTTTTTTTCCTCATTCCCTTGAGAACATGTGTCCACATCCTACAGTTAATATGAGACAAACACAAAACAGGCACTCTCATCTCCTGATGGGAGACTCCAATGATCTGGACAGCAGGAATATTGCAGGTTCACATTATCTGCATTAGCAGTACTGTGAATGAAGCATGTATTTTATCTACTGTAAGTAGTTTAACTAGCCAGGCCTTCACAGTTAATGAACATCAACTTTAATGTTTCTGAGACAGCAATTCAGAAAGGAATATGACTGTGATCATATCCAGTTGAAAATGCTTTAAGGCATGATATTTATCATATTTTCCCCAGTTTTAATCCAGCTAAGCATATCTAAAGAGCTTTTGTTTTATTTATGTTTTAATTTTTAAAGATGTATGACATACATATATATTTTCATATATATAGTGTATGAAAATACATTTTAAAAAAAAGTTCTTCTGGTTTTATATGTTTAATGTAGTATACAGGCTTCCATATTTTTTTTTTAAGTTTTTCCATGCTTGAATTTTTATAGTCATTAATGGAATAGCAAATGATATCTACCTTTCTGCCTGGTAGTGCTTAACCCTAATTTATGAATCCCATTTAAAACTGTGGGTTCCCGTTCAGCAGGATTGTGCATCTACTTAAAGTTAAGCAAATGTACAACTGTAGGCAAAAATGAGATGAATTCAAAATTTTCTATAAGTGTTTCAAACCATTCTTTATATTCTAAGTAATAGCTTGGTATTTTATTTTAATTACATGCATATGTTATGTGTATCCAGTTATCTATGTTATTACAGTGAAAATACCTTACCTTTTATTTTGCTATAGTATCACATGGCTAAATTTCCTAAATGCTGGCCATTTTAACTCTCTCACACACAGGCATGTGTGTGTGTATATACATATATATAACACCTCAGTGCATTCTTGTTCCCTTTTAAGACCAGAGAGACAGTATTTGCTACGTGGCAGCACCTGAAAAAGAAACGGATATGAAATTGTGACTCCTGCTTTTGAAAGCTTTTAAATATTTAAGGTTATTACAACCTACTTTTTCACCATTTGTGTGTTTAACTCGCTAACTGCATAAATTATGTGTCAAGTACTCTTAAGAACAGTTCCTACAAGTGTATTGACAAATGTTCTGTCATTCTCCTGGAAATACACAGTATATGGAGCATTTTGAAGACAATTTGCTTATAAAGCCTTTTTCTCTTTTTTTTTTTTTTTTTGCACTTACCTTTTTATTTATCTAAACATAAATATTACTGCTTCTTAACACAACTCAGATGCTTTGTTTGAATACCTCAGCCTTATAGCAATCTAGACTCTTATTTTTAACATCCTACGGAGACTTGTCTAAAATGGAAGTTAGTATTTGAGCCAAATCTTCAGGCATGTGAAACAGGTAAGTTCCTGGGAGAGATATAAAATAATCCTCTGGAAACTCAAATAAAAGTAAAATGCCATGACAGTCTTACTGGCTTCTCTGTAGGTTAATGTTTTGTGTGCAGAGTGGTCTGACATGCTGATGGTAATAGCCTTATAAAGGACCATTACTGCTACCTACTAACATTTTGTTTGCAAAACAAAGCTGATAGTATTTTATTTTACATTAGATTTTTCATGGAAGCCTTCTATGTATGACTTTGATATATAAATTACATCTTAGAGTTGTTAGTGCTTAGCAGTGCAGGAAATGCTGAGAAACACAGAAGGATGTCACTGTATCTTGTGATCCTTTCTGTATTTCCCTTTCTTAATTTTATCATTAGAGACTGTAATATAAGCCTTCTCTTTGGGGTTTTGTTTGCCCACTTTTTCCTCGTCTGAGATCTTATGGCATCACACTAATTTCACAGTATTACAAATATGTGATTATGGGCCTGGGATAGCAACTAGCGAAGCATCTACTTAGATAATTTCATTGATTAGGCTCTGGAAATGCAAACATTTGGACAGCAATTTTAAGAGTAACCTCTCCAGAGCCTTGCAGTGTGTGCCTAGAAATCATCAAAGTCATAATTTTTGCAGGTGTACATGTGTCACTTGGAGCTCAAACTACCTGCTATAAATCTCTATACTTCTTCCCGAAGTCTTATGATTTGGCTCAGAGACTCTTTTGAGGGGTGAAGAGGGGAGAGGGTGTGTTTTATTGTGGAAACTAATTCCATTTCCTGAAAGCAGAGAAAAGATACTTTTGTTGGCCAGAAGTGAAGTTCTGCATTGCATTAGTGATCACTGACTTGTATACTGTGAGTCACTTTGCATTTACAGTTCATACCATACTCTCGCTGCGTATCAGCCTCCTTGCTGACCTGTGAGCATTGTCTAGATTCTCTTGCTATGTTTTGTAACAGTCTAAAGAGGAAGGAAAGTATCTAGAACTTTGTCATTACCTTTAGTGGCCAGAGAATGTGAAAAGTCTTTCAAGGCTAAATAAAACTGTGTAATTTGACAAAATGTATCCTAGATTTCCCTTCCCCTCACCATCATGTCTAGTTACATTGCAGAAGAGGGTAAAGGAGGTAATGCTCTTGTAGTCTAAACAAACTCAGCGTGGTGAAATGGGACAGTACTTTAAAATATGCATAAGGTTTGCAGTTGCTCCATTTTGTGACAATGACTGTTCAGGTAGAGGAAAAAAAAAAGTAAGCCACAGACTTTTCCTAAAATGAATGTTTTTTTAAAGGGCTATCAAGAAAAATGATGGTGGAACTATTATTGTGAAAAATTGGAGTGGCCTGGTTGATATCACGCATACAGTTTGGAAAAACAAGATTAGTGCAACATATACCATTTTTCATTTTCTCCTGTCTTCTACAGCACCAACCATTACAGCATCTCATTTTTTTTAAACTTTGTATTTAGGATGAGAAATCCCATATGTGTACAGTTGCTTCTGGCTGTCTGGTCCCTGTGCTCCTAGCTTTTCCCCTCTGCTTGCCTGTTTCCATGTGTACTGTAAATAAGAAGTGACGGAGAGGGCAGGATACTTAGTCTCTTCTTAGGTCACTACTACTCTGTGGGTCAGCAACTAGTAACATTTGAAAAGAGAGGAGAACGGAATTGTGTTTTATTTTCCCTGTAAACTGAGGCCAACACCTTTGCATTGGTTTCTCTTCTATTACCTGGGAAAGAAAACCTGCATAGGTTATTTCTGAACCAGTATCAGATGGCAAAAAGACCTCTGTGAACAAGGTAGAATATAGGTAACAAGAAAATCTTATTTCCCCTCCCTCCCTTAATTAAAATAAGATTTTTAATACCTAGGTGGCCATATATATGTTTTTTTCTTGGATCTGGGCTCAGTGGGGAAAGGAATCAAGATCAGCATGTGTTGGAGTTGCAGGACCATGGTGTATGCAAAACAGCTGCTTTTGGTCTGTGAATCAGAATATCAGAGTCCTGTTGCACGTGTATATTCACTTTCATCTTTCAAGAAAAGGGCTTCCCGTATTTGTTGTTTGCCTTTTAGGTAAGAATTGTGAGACTTTCCCTTCTAGTTTTCTTTCCCCGCCC
>WBNH01004155.1:1222332-1382638 GCA_013401255.1 Urocolius indicus | reverse complement strand
TCTGTGTTTAATATGATAGCTCTGAGTGTTTTCTCTGAAAGGGATAAATGAAGGATATAAAAGGCAGGCCTTCAGAGCACAATGGAAGTTTAGTCCTGGAAACACAGTATTGCCATTGTTAACACCAGGCCACGTGCTGCTATGGGGGAAAAAAGTGGGAGACTGCAGACTCTCCCTGTAGCAGAAGAAATGTGAGCATGCTTAGAGATAGTTACTCTGCGACACTCTCAAGATCAGGCAGCTGTTATAAAGTAGCTTTTTAACAGAGGAAGGGGGAAGGAGGTAATATGAAGGAGCTCATAGAGGAAAGCAGAGAATAAAATTAGTGTATGTGCAAGATATGTAGCCTGGGGAGAAATAAAAAGTTTGCAAGGCTGAATTTAAATTGTTTGCCCTCACATTGTTGCATCTTGTGTCTGTTTCAAAATGATGTGCTTTCATACAAAGACATCAGGTGGTTCTACATCATAAATCAGTCTTTATAGCAAGCAAGGTTTTAGAGGTACCTATCTTAGACATTCTCTCTTCTGGGAAAAAAATAAGATAAGGCACTATCAGAGATTGAGAAGATGGTGCAAATTGATTAATTAAAAAGCAGTAAATCAGCAGCCCCACATGATTTATGTATAAAAGAATTCTGAAGAAGCTTAGGAATGAATTAGTTGAACTGCTAACAAAGATATGTGCTCTCATTAAAATCGAACTCTGTTCCAGAGGGTTGGCAAGTATCTGGGGTTTAACCTAAATTTAGACCAGTAAGCATTACATCTGCTCATTGCAAATGGTCGAAACAGGAATTTAAAAGGGAATAATAAAACACCTGGAAGATCGAGATGTGAGAGACTTTAATGAGAACAGCTTCAGCAAAGAAAAATCCCGTCTCACTACATTGCTTAGAACTCTGTGAATGTCCCCATAAAAAGAAATAGGAATGGCCATACTGGATCAAAACAAAAGTCCCCCTAGCCCAGTACCCTGCCTTTAACAATGCCCTGTCACAGCCATGTAGGAAAGAGAGGAGAATAAAAAGGATAAGATAACCCTTTTTCTTGGACTTGTTTGGCAGCAACAAGGGCCAGCTTTTAATTTAAGGGTGTCACTGCAAACATGCTTACATCATCCCTTTCCCAGAAGCCAGTCCTGAGTTTACTGGTACTCAGAGTACCACAAAGAGAGTACTCACAAGAAGTAATTAAATGGTAAAATAAATTATGTTTTCATAAAAAGGACTAAAGAGAAGTCTGACAAGTTAGATTCTCAGAGCAACAGTAATCAATTCCTGAGCTATAATTGTAATGATAGTATTTTCATCTAGCAAAGACACTAGGATGTGTTCACCTACTTTGACTCACAGTTTGAGATTACCAAGTATTTCCAAGTAGTAAAACCAAACTGTGGCTATGCTAGCCTGATGTGATGCATTTCTGTTAGCTGTTTTCCACTCCTGCAGCCATACATTTCCAAATACAGTGCTTCTGCTATCCAGAACTCTGCAGAGAGTTATTCTACAGTTCTCTACAGTCTGTGGAGCTCCTGCTCACAATTCCCTTTAGCTGTCACTCTGCTGACCAGTCTTGTTTTGGAACTTGGAAGCGTAAGCACAGTACTGAGAACCAGACAAAGGCTCTCTGTTCATCAGAGAGGCCTAAGCAGCTTCTGGTACTCACACGCCTTGCAAAAGGTTTTAACTCAAGTCTTTTTTTTTTTTTTTTTTTCTTCTTTAATGGTGTAATCTTTGTATTTTGGTGCTAAATGCTATTTCTGGTTGACTCACTTGGACAGACTTAGTTGACTTCCCTACGTTTTTACCACCTAAGGAAGTAACTCCCTTTAACAGAAACATCTTTCAAAATTATAATTGCAATATGTGCCAAAGGTTTGTCCACTAGTTTTTCTTTTTTATCTCTGATTCCATTGGATGTCAAAGTCTGCTTTCCCCTTAGGATTTCCTGGAAATGTTTCCTTACCTTTAGTTTTTGTCTACCAGGCTTATGAGGTGAGCTGCCTGACATAATGTATTTTGACTTTTTAAAAGCTTACGCCGAAGTCTGTCACGAGACACTACTACAAAGGCTAAATAGTCACATATGGTGACAGAGTGAGTATCATCATAGATCAAAAACTGACAAGGAAACAAAAAGGCAGAGGGCTAAGTGGTCAGTTTTCATCATAGTAAAAGGCTAGCAGCTGCGTTTCTTAAAGTTTACCTATCAGGTCATGCTAAATATATTTATTAATTATCTGGGGAGGGAGGTGAAGGTAAAGGAGCACTTACAAATAATGTAATTACTTAAGTAATTTAAGCCTGTAGCATGCTGTTAGAAGCTCAGATGGATAAAGAAGATTCCGTCCTGATAAATGTTACTACGTGCAGGAAACTTCACAAAAAAAACTTAACTGACTGGGAAAAATTTGAGCATTGCTGTTGATATTTCCAACACAGAACTCATTTGAGATGCTGTTATGGTAGAAGAAGTGAACAAGGTGCTAGAAGGTATAAAAAATAGGATGTTAAAAATGAATTACTGAACTCAGTCTTCATTGTGTGGAGATAGGCAATAGGATAAAGCATTAAACTATGGGTAAATTTACCCAGCTAAGAAAGTCTGATCCATTATGACAATTTCCTGTTTTCTTTTGTCTTTTTCCTGCTCATACATCATTTACTATCAGAGATACTTGGATCTTTTGTAAGGAATAATATATTTTGGGAAGGCTGTCTTCCAGAGAATTTCAGAACTTACCAAGGACAGCTCAGTATCAACCAAGCTACAATTGGTAAAAATCTAGTTTCAGATCCATTCTCTTTCTTTTGATAGTTAGTTAAAATTCACATCAAAATGTCATACATTGATGATTTCAACTTTTTATTTAGACTGTGAAATCATCAACATTTTAAACATGGATTTCAGAATTCAGAATTCAGGTGGGGCTCTTAGGAGACTTATAAATTATTCTTGCATAGAGGAGAAGTCACCTGAGACTAACCTAAATGAAGTTAACATAGATTTTAAAAATTATTCTTGTAGAAGAACAGGGAGTGGTGGGAATAGATGAACAGATGGGAAAGGGAGAAGAGAAGAGTGAAGAAAAGGCTAATTAGGTAATTGAGGCTAAGAGGCTATTAGAGCTGACCCAGTGGTCTACTGGTAGTGTGGTTCAGGGACTTGAATTTGGGATTGTGGTTGGTCTCTCATTCCCAGGCCAACACATGCTCCAAGCATTGCAAGGACTCAATTTTATAGCCTGTATGATCCTGTAAGTATGTATTTTCCAGTCAACATAATCTGGAGGGATTTTATGTTGGATTATACTGGAGACAGAGAAGAATAATGTGGTAAAATGATGAATTTGGACATGAAGACACTAAAATACATGTTAATGAATAAATTGTTTAGTGACATTCTACTTAATTCCTTTGATCTGGCTATTGGAGAACAATCTCATTGAAATAAAATTATTTTGAAGAAATTCTGAATAGTAGGAATAAACTGTTTCTCACAAAAAAAAAAAAACTTTCCTAAAATTGCCCCAGAACAGAGTTATCTCAGGTATTTTTGTGGGTTTTTTTGCTTCCCTTTTTTTCTCCCCACAGATAGTAGATAAGGGAAAGGCTTCATCAGACTGTTTTCTGAAGTTATCTGTAGGCTTGTGCATTTTTGACCAGAGAATCTGGTACAGGTCAGATCTAGGACAATGATTGCTGTGTGGTTTTCAGATTTATATGCTGAGGGGAAGCATTTCTTGTCCTCACCTTTTTCTAGTACAATATTATTCATGCTGACTAATTTGTTCAGACCTCACCACTCTTTAAGGATGCCGGTGGCTACTCTTGATGGATTCCAAAACTCCCCCTTTTTTCTTTTCTACATATTCCAAACTTTGGAACTGCTGTGGTGTGGCATTTTGAGATGCCAATTCTTCTCTCTTTCCTTACCTTAACCAGTGCTTCTTATTGCAAATTCTCATTTACCAATTTAAGTTTTTTTGGGTTTTAAAGTATTTCTGTATAAAATGTAGCTGCATTTCAGCTGCATACTTGCTCCTGAATCCTGAACTTGCATTCATGATGTCTTCATAACACAGGTGTGGATAACTTCACTGTTTTCTTATGCTACTATTTTTGTGGAAAGCCAGTTTTTCCTTTCTCTCATCTTTCCTTTATAAGCACAGCACAGAGATATTCCTATTGAAGCAATACATGTCTAGAACACCCATGGTCAGTAGTCAAATCATATTTCAACAGCAGAAAAAGTCAGCACCATTCATTATCCCTGCAGTTTAAAAGAGAGTTTCTGTAGCATAATTGCAGTATTGGAACTGCTGCTTCAGAGGAAAGTCACTGCAGTATAAGCTTTAGCAACTGGACAGAATAAACAAAAGATGGAGGAGGGAGAAAAGGCATATTGTCTATCTGTCCACTGAAGATCCCACTTGTACCTGTTGCTGGCAAAAGATTTTAGATTTCACTACCAGATGACAGCTTTCCTGAGAGATATTGAAGTGTTTTGTCAAAAGAGGGCACTTTGACAAATCTGGACCTCTTTGAGCATGTTTTACGTTTAAGGGGGAAAGATGAATAAGTGACAGACAACATTGAAGGAAATCTTCTCCCTCAAAACCATATTGAGGTTTTGGGAACCCAAAACAACACTTCTCTTAATTTGGGTCATGCAGTGTCCCCCTATCTTATCTGATGTTCATAGAATCATAGAATGGTAAGGGTTGGAGGGGACCTTTAGCTCTCATCTAGTCCAGCCCCCCCTGCAGAAGCAGGTCCCACCTAGATCAGGTCGCATAGGAACATGTCCAGGTGGGTCTTGAAGACCTCCAAGGAAGGAGTCTCCACAACCTCTCTGGGCAGCTTGTGCCAGGGCTCCCTCACCCTCACAGTGAAATAGTTTTTTTCTTATATTTAAATGGAACGTTTTGTGCTCCAGCTTCATCCCATTACCTCTTGAACTGTTGCTAGATACAACAGAAAAAAAGGGAAGCCCCAACCTCCTGACACACACCCTTTAGATATTTGTAAATATTAATGAGATTCCCCCCTCAGTCTCCTCTTTTCTAGACTAAACAGCCCCAGTTCCAGCAGCCTTTCCATGTATGAAAGATGTTCCAGTCATTCCAGTCCAGATGTTGCTTAAAATGTAATCCAGTCATTAAAAAAAATATTTCCTGACAGCTCATAATTTAGCAGCTCTCCCTTTCATAGTGTTATGCTTATTCTGGTGAATTAAAGGATAAGGATTTCATTTCTGCCAGCACATATCAGGAAAAAAATTTCATCATTGCTTTACATCTCATAATCACAATAGAGACCCTTCCCTAGTGCTTTACCAGCCTTTAGCACAAGATATGCCCTTTCCTCAGCAATTCTTGTCATTTTCAGGAATGCTGACTTCCACGGGTTGACTCTGCTATTAGGTAGAATGATTTCATTATGATTGTTTTATTGAGATTATTGTAGGACCTAGAAGACTGGCCAGTAAGCAAAGTCCTGTTTCTGTAAGGTACTTTGGAAACACAGGACAATGGACATGTCCCACTGCTAGTTTCTATTTACTATTTCTCATAATCACTGAATTTTCCTTGTGCTTTCCTTGTGAATTTTCACTGTGCTATGTTAAAGATACAGTTTTGTTTAAAACTTTTAATAGCAAGTTATCCAAGCACACATGAGATGTGGGGAATTATTTTTATAACATTTGCTCATGCAAATCTACTTCTAAGCTTTGGCTTTCAAGTTATAAAACAATAGGAACATACTTTTAGGGGTTTTTTTGCTATTTTAGTATCAGCTGATGGGACTAATTTGTCTGATTTGCAGGTCTCGTAAAAAAAAGTATGCGATGTTAGACTAGCACTGATGCAAGTACCCGGTACTGATGAAGTTTTACTATGCTTATTACAAACATAATTACTGAATTATTTAATTAAGTTTTATAGGAAAAAGAAAAGTAAAAAGCTCAATGTTTTCCCCTTGAAGTTGTAACACAGAGAGTTTACATACAATCTTTGTACAGTTCACTATTATTCTAATTCCCTAGCAAGCTTTATAAAAGTTACTTATTTCAATTACAATTAACCCTTGAAAGCTGGATGCTTAATATGGAGGTTTCTTCATTTTTTTAATAAAATACTGTAGAATTACACAATATTTTGATTTTTATAGTTAAGAAGCAGAAACTAGACAGCTAAAAATTATAAGAATGTTTGGAGAACACTTAAATGTGTATTAGCAAGAATAAAAGCAGGACTTATTTTTCAGTGTCTGAAACTGAGTTAGCTGTGCCAAAACCTATTCAGTTATCTGTAAAAAATATTTAACACCATCTGACATATTCACTGTCACTCTATGCTCTGTGAATCAAATACAAAATTATGTGTGAGAAAAAAAACCCCTATAAACTTATTTTGTCACAAGTAAGCTAGGAATTTTGAAGACGGTCAGCTCCACTTGTCAACAAGAATAAGCAAGAAGAAAAATAATGGCTTAGACTAACAGAGAAACAAGTCAGTAAGGCCTTCAATTTGAAAAGACTGACTCTCAGAAGAGTAGTTTGCAGTGCACAATTAATATCCTTGTATTTTCTTCAGTTTGTTGGATTTATTGTGGTTACTAAACAAGGAAATCCTGCTTTTAGGATAAAATGTGACTGTTCAGGAGGACTAGGTAGATCTAGTGTTTTGGGTTGCATCAATAAATACGTGAAGATTGTTTTCCAGAGTTGAATTGGAATCAGGATTTGTGCTTCAAATGTCTTTAAAACTTAGGTTTAATTTCCTATGAGTTGTTGACTTTGCCCCAGCCCTTTGAAATACATGGGCAAGTTTGGAAATTTGTAAAATTGTTAAGCTGTATCCCTACATCTGCAGATTGATGGCAATTGGAAATGATCACCACAGTGTGTCACCGCAGCTAATGCTACATTCCAATCAGATTCACTTGAGCATTTCTCTACAAGTCAGATCACTTAATTTTTCTTTTGGCCATTGATCTTTTACAGCACCTGCAGCTTTTTGTTTTTCCTCCAAAGATCATCATTTTACTTTGAAGTCTACTGACTGTGATATGTCTAACCCAATCCTGTAGAGGCAAGGAACTGAATAATTACTTTACAAGTGCCATATTAAAAGCGCTGCAAAGACTGTTTAGTCTACTTATTAAAGTCATTGGGAATTTGACTGGGCAAGAGCTCCCTGCTTTGGTCATGCAATAAGGTGGAAAAAAAATCCAAAGATTGCTATTTTCTAATTATTTACATTGTAGTACCAGAAAAAAATTTGCTTAGCACCGTTATGTGTTTAAAACTTAAGGAATAGATGCCCCCTAGCAGCACCTTCACACCCCTCCCAATATTTTTTCCCACTGTCTTGATTAACTCCCAATTTTAAAAAGAAAATAAGGTAGCTGAGAAAAAAAAAATCATGATAGTTGATAAAGTTGGCTATTAAGATCAAAATTACCAGGACTGAAGTTAAAATTATGTTCAAAGTTGAAGTATAATTAGAATTAAATTTTCCAGGCTCAGTTACACCCTTCACTGCCTGTCGTGGTAGCAAAGAGTAAAATCTGAAGTTACCAGGTTTAGCAGGCTGAATGAAGGCTCCTTTTGTATCTAAAAAAATGTTTTAATTACAAATTTGATACTGCTGCTTGCTACCAAAACAGAATTAATGTCCTGATTCCAAACCATAATGTAGCAAACATATAGTAACAAGCAAGCATAGGTACATTCACATTTGGAATAACAAACCTGCTGGATTGGGACTGCTACCTTGTCAGATAGGGAGAGATGACACTCAAACCCACTGCCTCAAGGCTCTGACTAGCGTTAGATGATGAGAGTCAAAAATAGAGAGAAAATCTGTGTGTTTATGCTTCCTTCTTTCTTTGACCAAAACACTTTTGCATTTATCTTTAAGACTAGGCAGTCTGATTTGGTTTCAAAATGATGTAAACTATCAAGCTTTGTTTCTGTAAATACATTTCTAAAACCAGACTGGAAACAAGTTTCTTGCATCTTATTCTCTGTGGCTGTACTTATAATTAGGATGTTTTTCCTTTAAATAACCTTTCAGAAGTGCTGAAATCCAGGCAGTTGTGTATCAATTAGCAGGGTGCATTTCTTAGCACAAGCTGCCTAGAAATGCAAAACGACAAATCTGAGCGCTAAGCTTTCTACCATCATATTGTTTTCCTACCTCCAACTACAAATCAGCTTCATTGTGACTTACAGGGTAAGAAGTTGGTGCGTTTCTGCAGATCAATGATAAGATATTTTTCTCTAGTAAGAAATGCAGTTAGACTCTGCATTCTGAATCTGTCCCTGCCAGGCCCTAGATGCATTAGTATTCCACTGGCAGCTGCCTGTAGGTAGGAATATTGTTTTTGTCCATAACCAGAGGGAACAATCAGACTAAGCCGTTCCCCAGCTATAAACCAGCTAAAGTAATTGGGTTTAATTTTAATTTTTGTAATAGCTTTAAATTAATAGGAGCAGCTGCTGCCACAGTGTGTGGGTGTCCTTTTCCAGAAGGCATAGAACAAAAAAGGGAAAGAGTAAACAATAGTGTGTCTAGGACACAGAGGTTAATTCAAGAACTGAGCAATGTCTTTCCGTTATCAAAAACTCAGTTGGTGATATCTAGCACTGTGTCTCCTTTCTTTCTTTTTCCTTCCCTTCTTTTTTTTTTTTTTTAATTCCTTGATAAGATCTCAATCTGATTAGGCTCCTGTGTGTAAAGATGTGTTGTTGGTATCTAAACGCTAACGCTTTTTCTCTATATGACTCACAAATAGATTAGCAGTGACAAAGTGCTAGGAGAGATAAAAATAGATTAGCAGTGACAGGAGTACTATTATAATTATTTTTGGAAGATACAGTTTGAATTAAGAGTTTGGGCACTTTCTGCCCTGAGAGAGTGAATTTAAACCTAGGAACTGAGGATGGTTTTGCTGTTGTGTCAGACACCAGATAGTGAAATGTCAATACCAGATGTCCTAGACATCAAGATTAGCCATAATAGCCAAATGCAGCCATAAAGTAATGTGTCAAAGTGGATAATAAAGCAGATGCTTAGCTTCTATAATGAAGGGGAAAGGGAATGAAATATCTAAAGTGCCTTTAATACATTGACAAAGTTGTCTTCAACTTGCTTAAAAGTAGAAAGTTATTGAACCAAGGAGAACTATGTGTCATTTAAACATTAACTATCAGCAGATGAATTTCAATTAGCCTTAGCCTTTCTAAAATCCTGAATTTTCTCCTATAGGTCTCATTTTACATGAAATTTTTATAGCATAAAGTGAGGCTTGTCCTTTCTTATTTCTCCCTTGCTAATTTGGAAACAAATAAAGTTCAACAACTCAGCAACATACTGTTTAAACTTGCATTACTGTTTGAGGACTGGAAGCTAGAATACATTTACCCACTGCCATATCATCTGCTTGATTTGAGATCAAATGAGGGATATCCTATAGCACTCCCGAGTAAGGGCGAATGATAGAAATATGTTAAGATACTGGAGAAACCTATTAGGTTAGGGTACTGCATGCAGACAGCTGGTGGCATTTTTCCCCTACTGATATTTAAAAATACCCCAAAATTGTTTTTTTGTCCTTCATCTTTGTGACTTAAAAATCATCGTAAGGTCTTAGTGATAAGCAAGCTTGTCATTTAACCAAAAATACTGAAGGAAACTCTTGAAGCCCTGAATGTTCAATAATCAGGACAATAAAAGAGGCAAATAAATTCTTATTTCAAGTCTAATTAACTGCATCACTGACTCTTTATTGTAGTTTTTCATGAACATCTCTATTCCTTTCTCTTTCTCTTCGTAGATCCTGAGTCTTGCTGATCAGACTCCTTAACTACTGCTAATTGGCAAACACCTTCTTCTGCATAATGAGAGGGTTTTGTCCTCTATTTCCTATTAGCCATAGAAGGCCAAAACTGATGCTCTGCAGTAGACCAGCTTCTTGGAACTATTACAAAGAGGCACATTACTACTGCTATGTCTGTAAATCTTATTATGTTTTCCCTCACCATGATCTTAGTTTAGCTAAGATCTGCTTCAGTCATTAGATGAGACCTGTTTATAATGTTGTGTAATTGAATCACTTAGAGTCTGCAGGACCATAGTGTTTTGTTGCCAAACATGACTGGTAAGTTAGTTACATCAAATTATAAATGCATGGCATGACTAGAGAATCTCCTGCCTAAATACAGCTAGAAAATCCATCTACAAAATGAAGAAAGGGTAAAAACTGAACCTCTCCAGTTCATAGAACAAGTTTTTGACCCACCTCTGAAATATTACTTGTTTCTTTTGAGAAATGACAGAATAATTGAAGTTGGGTAAAAGACAGCAAGCAGGCATTTGTTATTCTTTAAACAGGTACCAGCTTGATAACAGTGACATAAATGTCTTCATTATAATTATTTGCCATCATGTATATTCATTTTTATCTTGTCAGATAAACCAGAACTCTCAAGGAGGGCAGCAATCCAATTTGGAACAGAACCAAATACCCTTTTCTCCTTTGCTTTCCTATTTAAGACTAGGATATTTTCCATACCTGAAGTATTTTATTTAGGTTTTTGGAGAATCTCTTCACCTCAAGAATTTATTTTTTTCCTCCATTGATCAACTGGGTGTTGATATTGCCCCTGTTGATTAAGGATAACAAATATATAGAAATGTCCTGACTTTCAGTAACGATTCTGTCAATGTTGCCTCAACTGATATTCCTTCATTAATTATGCTGCTTCTCTGTGCTTGGGAATTAGACCTATACCAAAGGGTGAAGCCACACTTTGGCTGAAGCCTGTGCAGTGGTATCAGATTTTATCAATTTGATAGTAAAGTAGAAAATAACTGCCTGTGCTTCCTTTTCGCTTCCTGAGTGTGGGTTTCTTCAGCTGTGCGATGCTTTCCCCTGCTGTGGTGATTCTGTCAACTGGGGCACATGGAGAGAGCTGCAGTCCCTGTGGTTACTTGGGCACAGGCACAGTAGCTATGCCAGGCACAGGCCTCTGGCATGGAGGCTGTGCTCCAGGATCTGCTTGCCGCTTCCTGAACTCCTCGAGCTGTTACACATTTGCCCTAGAGGAAATCTGAATAGCCTTTTTTTCGGTCTAGATTTCCTATATGAGGGTATACATATGTTGCTTTTGTTTTTCAGGCAAAGAATCCCCTCTAAAAATGTGTACTACTATCGCTGCCCAGACCACAGGAAGAACTACGTCATGTCATTTGCTTTTTGCTTTGACCGAGAGGATGACGTTTATCAGTTTGCCTACTGTTACCCCTACACCTATACTCGCCTTCAGCACTATCTCGACAGCCTACAAAGGAGGAACATGGACTACTTCTGCAGAGAATTGCTAGGACTCAGTGTGGTAAGTAATAGGCATGCCTGCCAACAAGCAGGCTTCATTATGAATGTCTACCCTTAAATGCCTATAGAGTATAATATATCATCCCTGCTAAAGTACACACATGCACATATTTGTTTTACTGCTATCAATGACACATGAGGTACTGTACCTGCGTGATGAAATATAGACAAATGCTAATTTAATTTCATATAAAATACATGTTTTTTGTAATATGCAAGTCAATGTTAAATTCCCATGCATTATCAGTTCACCTCAAAAAACACTAAAAGATGAAACTGAATCAGCTTTACTTAAGAAATATGATTTTTGGAGTATTCTATCTATTTGTCGTACTGGAAGAGCTGTTCTGTTCAGAAGGAAATATGTGTGTTTTGAGCTAGAATAGAGCTTTTCTTGATAAAATAATGCAAACTATGCACAAGCTACCTATTTTATTGACTCTTAAAAATGTTTGCTTTGGTGGTTGGAGATTAAAAGGGATTTAGTGGTCTCAATATTGATCCTAGTGGCCACGTGAAAATGAAATATGATGGTTCTTCTGGTGCAGGAAGTGGGGTTAATAATGAGGCTGAACTTTTGCTCACTTTGATATAACCTATCTCTGCAACGTTTCCTGTCCTGCGGATTTGGAAGTCACAACTTAACCACTCCCATATCAACTCTGAAATCAACAGATTAAAAAATAACAGATTAAATATGTTAGTGTTTTGGTTTTTGAATGTTGCATTCTCAGACTTTATGGTGCCCTTGTCACACATTCTTAATCTTTTTCTCTGAGATTTGATTTGGTCTAAACTTGCAGTATGTGTGTCAGGAAAAGAAAGCTGTGATTCCTAAGAAGGCTGCTGATCGTAGCAGCTGGGGCTTTAAAAAGAATCCTAGCATATATTGTGAAAATTGGAATGAAATCATATGTATAGCCTGCACTGAAATAAATAAAAGGCTTCCAGCATTCCAGCAGGCCATTATGATCCCTATGGTGGTATAAAACTTAGAGAAGAAATATTAACTTATAGAGAAGAGCAAAACAAAATTAACAAAAGAAAACTTTTTTTTAACCCTTTTGTCAGTTAAGTACAGTTCTTGGTGTAAAGATGACTATTTATATGTCCCTGAGCTGGCATTAATTATTAATCATTCCAATTAAGGTGACAAACAATTATAAAGGAAAGGGGTATTAAAAAAAATAGGAAAGTAAAATCTTCAAAGAGTAGGAGGAAAGAACACTATCATCTTAATGTGTGTAGGGTTTTAATTATTAATCTTAGAGGACAGAGCTGTCATTAATTCTATAATGAAACTGAATTTGTTTCCTCTTGCTCTGAAAATAGTGTATAAACAGTCACATTTGCATATTCATCAAAACCTTGATCTGACTGATTAAAACACTAAGATAGAGGGATTTGTCTTTTATCTGCATTTTGACAGACAGGACTATACTCTTAAATCTTGTTAACATTGTGTTACCAGTAGTTGCTAAATATTATTTTTCATATTTCAGCAAACTAAACAAACAGATGCCATTCAAAAAGTGGCAGGAAATGTGCTGTGTATAAGTCCTGATTTTATATCTGTATGTATACACACAGTATGTTTTGCAGAAATTGATATGGCAACATTTTGTAGCTCACCATGCTGATCTGTATAAAGAGCTCCTGAATCAGGCTCATGCTGTAATCTTTGTAAGTAACATTACAATCTCAGAGCATTTCTGGCTTTACTCCACACACAACTGTCCTAGAACAGCTTGGTAATTTAATGTCTTTGCTGAGCTTGAATAGACAATTTCCATAAGTTCTCTGAGAGTTAAATATTTTAACATAGAGCTTTTAAACAGTGAAAAACAGGATTCTTCAGTCTTCACTGCACAGTGCTTCATCAAAGCAGGAGCTGGCTGTACTTTAGAGGATTGCGTGCCATACAGGATAGATTTAGAGCTAAGAAAGCAAGCTCTCTCCCTGCTCTAGCCCCTTATGTAAGATGAGAGGAATCAGATTGGCATAAAGAGGCCCTTAAAAGCTCTATTCCTGGCAAAGAGACGATATCTCTGGTAGCACATGGTGAAAGGTAACTTAAAAATGCCATCTGAGGACAAACTTGGAAGTTCTCATGCTGAGCATGAGTAGCGTGATAGGGGAAGGCTGCAGCATAACTGTTGAGCTGTCATGTAGCCACCAATACCCTCTGGTTCATTCCAGGCGAATTTTACAGCTCCCTGCAGCAGTCTGTGGTTATGAGAATAGAGAATTGTTTGAAACAATTTCACTTCTCCTGGATTACGAGGTTTTGAATTGTGTCTCTTGGAGACAACAGAATCTTGCCACAGATCTTTGGGTTTTGCATTTTTTTTTTCTTTGTTATCAAACAGTAAAAGGCAAGTCACAACAAACCATACTTAGATGATTACTCCTGAAGGCTTTCTGAGTGCACATTTTGCTTCATGTAATGTTTTTCAAGACAATCTAATTTCTAATCTAGTTTCATATTTTCTCTGAAGAAAGTACTATGCTTCCATTAACTCCTTAAATACTTTCTGTGAAAATGGAAAGTGAAATATCAGTATGGGACATATAATTGTCATTAGGATGCAGAATGGCAAAGTGGTTCAGAGCCAAATGGCAAAGATTCCCATTGCAGTGAATGGATAACTTTGCTGTTCTATTTCTGACCTTTTAATATTTATATTCTTTACTTCAGAGAGCTATCCCACATTCTAGATGTCCCAAATGATCTTGAAAATAGTCTCTCCTGCAAGCTAGCTATGATGGTCACCTAGGTATCATTTAAACTGCCATTTTCATTCTGCCATTGTTGGCCTTAGGTAACTTCAGTCTTATTATGATTTATCCCAACAGATCATAGGTTCAAAATCTGTAATATTTTAAAAAAAATTGTGGAATTACTTTCTTAATATTATTAATATGTCTTTCAACTTGGCACATATTATATAATTTAAAATATTTGTTTATATTTCTGAGAAAACATAAGTACGGTCTCAATTCACATTTAAACTACCTATTTTATGACACGCAATCTGCAGTAATAGTTATGTCTAGCATTATAACTAATATTTCAGAGTTGGCAAAATTTTTGAGTGTGGTGTCATTTGAACTTTATCAGCTGTGCATACTTGAAATGAGCGGACAACTGATGAGACCTGTAGCCCTTTTAGTATTCTACTATCACGAGTAATAGATTAGTTTTGGTGAGCCTGGCTCAACTCCCACAGCTCACTTCACAAATTGACGCTTCCTTGGCAATATTTTCATTACTCACTCAGAAGAGAGCCAAGATTAACTGGAGACAGCTACTTACTTTCACCCCATTAGGCATCGGTGCTTCCAAATTACACCTAGGGAGAACTGCAAGTGCACATACAAACCACAAGCCTCAAAGGGACATCCACAGTACACACAAACTACAATATGGAATTTGGTTAAATTAAATATTAAACATACATATTTTAAAACAAGAAGACAATATGTCTAATGTAGACCTCTGTAAGTGAGCCAGTCTCTTAAGTCAGATATGAGATACTGCGTGAAACATTGGAATGCAGTGTGTTTTCTTGTGACTCCACACCACTTCATTGTGTGCTTCTAATTTACTTCTTTTTGAGAAGGATCAGAACAAGGTCCTAAGACTGTGAAACTGCACACCAGATGTCACGTTGATGGTTCTTTCATCAAATGTCCCTTATTTACTATCTGAATGACTGGATACTCTGATAAAAATAGTTGATCTGTTCTACTGATATCTACTGGTCTATTTTTAACTGCTCAGTTATGACTGTTTTAAAGCATGAAGCAAAGAAAATAGACAATTTTTCTGGGGTCAAATTTCTCATTTCTCTGTTCAGTGTTAGGTTATGCAGTAACAGTTCTACAAAATAAAAATATACTCTTTGTCTTCAAACAAAATAGAAGTTACAGGCTTCAGCATAATGTATCATACCTTTGAAATTGTGTTGGGATCGGATACTGTACTTCTCAATGAATCTGACTGACACCAAGATGAAATGTCACCTGAATGCAGTTAGTGGCGGTTTACTTGTTCTGAAAAACACCACAGAAATAATGCTTAAAAAAAGTAAACCCAGCTTTTCCTTTCTCTAGAATGCAAAAGTGTGTCTATATGCATGTTCAGGGCACATTCTCCATATCCACTTCTGTATATGTTTACTCATGCATTTTTTGTGTTCCTGTCACAGTCATAGAATGGATGTCAGCCCAAAACTATATGTGAGTTTTTAAATGGTCCTACAGCTAATTTTTTAGCTGTATTGAATATCAGCAGAAGTAGAGTTAGACCTAAAAATAACATTATAAAGCAGTTCTGAAATAAAATATAATTTAAGATATGTAATATGTGCTATCAGGGAAATTATATAAATACCATAAAAAATAACTACTCTATACCATTAAGTTTTAAGGAAAATTTCTTTGGTACAATTTAAAGTTCTGGGAGAATGTCTTGTGGGAACAATAGACAAGGACAGATAGGTGAAACTGTGTTACTGTTTAAAGTTGCCATCTGTCAGTAAGATATATACAACTGTTCACTGTAAAAACAATAAATGCTTTGGTTTGAGTTAGCACCAATATATAGTTTTAGAAAAAATCCCAAACTCATTAAAATCATCAGTTACAGTTAATATTGTGCAGAGTCATTAAATGTCTAAACTGGTTATCTCTTAAATACCAGAAGAAGCACTGTTTCATGTACTAAAATTATTTATTGGAGGATTTGCATAAGTTGATGTTTGTCTAACTATGAGTAAAAAATCTTACATTGAGAAGAAGGCTTCAAATTGTTAAGTCAATTTTGGAACTTACATTTTATAGCTACCAGTGTCAGTTTAAAAACTCTTAGGGAAAAAAAGTGCTTGGAACTTCACAAAAAAGCAGCTTTGAGCATAAAGGATCCATTGAGTTAAGAAATCACCTGCAGAAAAAGTGTAATGATCTGCTTCATGAGAAGAAAATCTCCTGAAAGGAATGGCAGTAAATATGTTGTGGTGTTAGTCTATACAAACTGTTTTCATTTATAGGTCCCAAGCTGCACCCTTTCATCCTACAGCCAGAAGAGAAAACTCTAAAAGTCAGTGACCTTTCTGAAGTTTTCACTGGTCTTTCTGTAGCTCTGTAGGTTGGCCTTTTGCTTCATGGCTCTTCCCTTTTCCAGGATAGGCTCTTCATCTCACCGATACTCCAAGTTGCTCCTTCATCTGTCATGCTCTTTATTTTTCTCAAATTTAACCTTGCCTTTTCTTTCCATTTAGTTGACACTTCCCTAAGCTAACTACAAGAAAGAACTTGTGGCATTTGTTTGCTGCTCTTATGTTACTCATTCTGCTTTGTTATTTCCTATTTGTTCCCCTTATCTCTTTGAGTTGTGAAGAGAAAACAGAAAATAACTGTTAGGCCCTTTAAATACCAGGACTGCACATGTTCTGTTCTATGCCCTCAATATCCCCATCTTAGTGCTATTTCACATAACTTTATATCCTGGTCTATACCCTGTCTTCCCTGTCCTTTGGTCTTTTGTGGTTTCTGTTTGCTCTGTCTCTTAAAGTGTACACCTGTATTTCCAGAGTTGACGTATTTGTCCATGCTTCAATTTAGAGAAGTAACATTAATGATCTAGTTGGTTGTCCTGACACACCTGAGGTAACACCTAAGTGCAGGAAGACATTTCAGAACCTTTACTTCATGGCAATGACAAATTTCAGGTCTGTTGCAGGTGTTACTCATTCCTGACTTCAGCACTCATTAGTTTGGTTTGGGGCTACACAACTCAGTGTGACTGCTGTAATCCCAATAGGAAAAAAAAAAAGGGGTTGTCCACATGGTCAGTTCAACCTCCATATACAAACAGATGCCTTTTATAATTACCCTTACCTTTTGGGGACAAGGAGCATCTATTTTACTTTGTGTTATGAGCCTTCCTCACTAGAAGTCCTTTTTTTTTTGTGCTTGAGAAATAAAATATTATAATCAATTAATGTAATTCCATTAGCAAAGCAGGACTGGGGCCCTGAATAGACACCAGTTTAAAGCTTTATATGGTCTTAAAATTTACTTAGTTGCCCTGAAAGACTTGCAGAGATTTTGAAGTTATGTATGGCCCTTAGAAACCTGAGAAACCCTAGAATAGATTCATTCTTTACTGCTATTCACAGAAGTTTGTTTTCTCTCTTTTGTAGTGCAGCATTAAGCAATAATTACCATGTTGATAGTGATGCTGAATGTACTTGCATGTAGGGGAAATGGTGCTATGTGGAGCTATTAGCTACATTTGCCCCGTAGCACTTTACTGCATTGACTCTACTGGGATTTTGACTGTGTTTGATTTGGTTTCTGTTTAGATCTCCAGAGTGATGACTGTGTAATGTGTCTGTGGGGCTCAAGTTGTATTTTAACCTGTATTCTTTGTCTGTAGACCCAGAAGATGGTTAGCTTGGCCCATGTTACCTGTAGGACTGAGACCTTGGGATTGGAGGCTTACCTAACAATTATAAAGTCTGCTCGGTACAAAGGATTTGGATTTATGCCTTTTAATTTAACTAAAGAAAGAACTATTTATTGATTTAGCTTTATACTAGCTATATAATGTAAACATTATATATTAAAATCCCTAAATACCTTAGGAAAAATCTTGTTCACATAATTTGTGTAAACTGAATGTTGTGGCGCTGATCCAGTAAAACACTTAAGCACAGATTTAAACTTAGGCATGTTAAGCAGTCCAGTTGAAGTTGCTGGCACAGTTCATGGCATCAAGTTAAATGTGTATAAAAAAGACTTTAAGCTTCAAGGTCAGAACAATCAGCACTTTGCAAGATCAAGGTCTTGTGCCCTAATGTTTTACCATTATCTTGTATTATCACTATACCAATGTGACTATGGAAAAAGAAAGATATATAGAAAAAAAACCTAGACTGTATCTCAGATTCTCAGTGTTCCCAGCCAAATCTACTTACAAAGTGAAGAGGAGCGGTGATGTTTTCACTGTATTTCAGATCTTTTTGAATATTTGTTTTAAAAAGCTCCTGGAGGCTTGCTTGTCTAACATTTCACCTTTACTGAAGACCCATGCCACCGAAACTGAGAGCTAAATTACAGATCTGGTTGTAGGATATGGAACTAATATACTTGCCAGTCATTGGTAGCCAATGGATTTGTCCAGTTATTTCATTTACTCACTAGCGTAAGACTAAAGTTCACAATGAGGTATATATGGTTCCAAATAACTTTACAGTATTAGAGAATTTCCACTCCACAAATCTGTAAGACTTGTGTGACTGCATGCCATTTGCTTCCGCTTTAAACATAATATAACACATAAAACATTCAAAGAGAAACAAAAATCTGTGTCACAGTCAAGGTTTGAGATTTCTCCACACCTTCCTCCACCCTCACTTCAAATGATTCTTCCTTCTTGTAATGGTAGATATACAAGAGATAATACCAAAATAACAAATGAAGCGGAGTGTGAAGTTATTTAAGGAAGCGTTGTTTTGCCTATCATCTCATTTTTTGATGTTTCATTACTTGTCCACATCTAGTTAGAGACGCTAGTTCTTTATATTCTGCAACCCTTTTGGCAGTTCTCTATAAATATGCTGAATATCTGTGTGTAAAATGAATCCCAACATTGCTCAGCTGTTTTCTTTTTTTTTCCTGTGTATGATTAAGGCATGTACTTGAGGCCTTCTGCATAAATGATCCATATTAATCATGGAGTTCTTTGCCCTTGCAATGGACTTGTTCAGTAAGACTTTATCTGTGATGTCCTTAAGCTTTGGAAGGTGAAAGATGACTCTAAAAAGACTTCAGCTTATACATCAGAAAGGAATCTGGGATATATCTTTCTATTACATAGGAATGAGAAAATAAAGAAATAAGAAAAGATTTTCATGCAGATTCTAAAACCAAGGAAGTGTAGTGCAGGTGGTCCAAACTGGCTAAATGCATCCTTGCTGCTTACCTCAAGTATTTGAACATAGGTATTTGAAGAGAACTCAGGCTCATGACAACCTGATAGATTTATAGAAAAAGCTGAAAGTTACTATATGTAGCCTGGTATCTGTTCTTCCTTACAGTGTTCTTTTAATGTCCGTTACTTTTATACAGTATCAGAAAACTATTTTTTTAATCAAAGAATACTGCAATGAAGAAGGACATCAAACTTGTAAAGGACGGTTAGTACCATCCTTATTTGAAGACATCAGGTTACATTCAAACATACTGTATTTTAGAAGATCATAATAGCACTGAAAAAAGGAGAGTGTTTCCAGAAAATGCTATCTCCTGTTGAAGTGCTGCTATTATCTGCAAACACTGAAAGCAATATTCATCTTTGTTTTGATGACAACATGAGAAAACAAGAACTTTTCAACGCAAAGCAGTAGGTACTTAATTGAGAACTGGGATTTTTTCACTTTTTAGGTAATATAAGACACAGCTTAAAGCCTTTTTAGTACTCTTTATAAGAGATATGGCAACCAATCATTGGTACGTGAAAAGTATTGCATTCTCTGATAAAGACTCTCTTTTTCATGTTTTCAAACAGCAGCTAAGCACCATACTGTGGCAGCAGAGAACAATCTGGGAAAATGAACACAGATTGAAAAGGTGTCAGTTACTTGACATTTTCAATGAAAAATAAAAAAGTTAGCCTTAGGCCCATAGTCAAAAGTTTTCTCTCAGAATTGTGGACGTACCTTTCTACGGAAAAGTCTGTTTGTCTTTCTGAACTACCTTATCTAATGTTCTAATAAATGTGTTACATGAAGGAAGACAAAGAAGAGATACTGTCCAATTTCAGAAATTTTCATAAGTATGCACAAACAAAAAACTTATCCCATTGATTTTGAATTTCACTTTAATTGTATCAGTTAAATTTTAAGAAGGCGGGTACTTTCTCAAAGTCTAAAGACTTCCTGATTTTATAACACATATATTTCTTTTCCATTTAGATTTTTTTCTGTTAAGGTGGATTATAATAACGCATTAATATCCATCATGATATTTTTAATCATCTCCCTAGGTTGTTAGTAACAGCTGCACATTGTTACAGTTTTCTTTTAAGCAAACCACTAAGTTGCTTAGACTTAAAATATTAAATAGTCTTCTCCATATTTATGAATGCTGCACTGTTCTGTAGCACGGAGTGAGGGAAAAAAGTCTTATATTTATCATGAAATGAAACCCAGATTTATTATTTTTTTTTCAGAACTTGTGCTCTGACAGCCTCCAAAACATTGCAGAAATGTCATGGAGTTCGTAACGCTATTCTGACTGTAGTGTCCTTTTACAGAGAAGGAAACTGTTGCATAAACCTGGAAGCAGCTGTGGTAAAGACTTTGATATTCATTTTCCGAGGTTAGCAGATACGAAACAGAGTTTGTTTCTATGGGCAGTCACTTCAGAAACAAGCCGTCAAACCTCTGTCAGGACCCTGGACAGGGCGCGGGGTTTGGCCAAGGGGCAGTTTTCGAGAAGCTGAAAATACAAACTTCTTTTCTTTTCAGAGGTATTCATATAAAAAAGTGAAGCCCAACTTTTGATATTTACACAGCAAAAAAAAAAGTTTAATGTTTTGGAAACTAAAGCCTATTTGCGACTGCTGAGCTCTTTAAACTATGGTCCACAGTGTTCAAGAAAATCATTAGAAATGGAGTCTGCTGTTTTGCACAGTTCATGTGATTCAAGGGCTCAAGTCTGTTTTTCTTATTTGAGTCCTGAGAATGAAAAATGAGCAGTAAGTTGTTATGTCTGATGGAAGATTTATAGGAATGTCAGAGATGACTGATTAAGGGCACTTTATAGATTAACAAATGAAGACTAGAACAGAGGTTGACGGTACTGTGTTAAAAAAAATAGGAGATATTTTGGCAATACAAAGATGCATATCAATATTTTTCTTACACCTGGACATAGATATTAATCCCAACAATTAATATTTCAAAATCTGAAAAGGAAAGGGAAGAACAAGAATAGTGTTGCTACCCCCAACAAGGTGCTCAAAAGCATTGCATCTTCTTTATCTAAAGTGAGTTCAAATGCATAATCTCCATATTGCCTGCAGTCTGTCATCTTCTCTAAAACTTCAGAAAATTGTCTGAATTTTTAGTGTGCTCTAGGCAATCAAGTTATCCACATAACATACTTTGGTATCTTCTGTGTGAGGCCCATCTCTTCTTATAGGCATTATTGATATTATATGGTCCCAGAGAACTTATAAAAGGTTGTGGTTTTTTTAAGTTGTGGTAGCCTCTTTATGAAGAATCCAGACAGTATACATCTTCACTCTCAAGAGAACAAACTGCTCAGAATGTGAACTCAGGAAAAAAAGACTGTGTTTCAAAGATGTACTTTTCTGCTGTTATCAACCTCACAAGATACTGTGGCAGTGTCAGGCTTGCCTTCAACTCCACCTGATTTTGAAATCCTTCAGAGTTTTGGGAATAAAATTGAACGTATCCTCTAGTTTTCCTCTGTAGAAATAGGTAAGATTTTGTAACAGCAAATAACACTGAAAAGCTGAACAAAATTGTCCTCCCATAAATGAAACCCGAATGCACTCAGACCAAATAACATTGTAGACTCTTGCTACACAGACTCATAGAAAGACAAAGATATTGTAACTCTTATGTCCATGATACATGTCCATCTTGACTGAAATTCCCATTAACCGTGGCAAGCAGTGAGAGAACTACAGAGCAACAGATAACATCTAACTTAATGCTGACAAAGAGGTGGGATGCATTGATCTGTTTGGCAGAAAACTTCATACTTTTTCATTCCTATAATTCAGATTTTCTCATTACTAGGCACAGATGGCAAAATATAATTTTATTAACTATAACCATAACCAATTGCAGTTCATCAATTAAATTGCAAGGAGTACAGAGACTAGTTTATTCCAGCCATTAATGAAAACAAGTTAGTAGCTTAAGCTGTACTACAAAGGGTTATAGATGTTGCATATAATGCTTCAAGATCATTTGTTGCTATGACAATAATGAAGCAGAATAGGTGTGGACCCTGAAATCTCAGATTTTTCATCTTCCTAGAGAAATTGCAGGTAAATGCAATCTCTTAGAGTGCTTGACTTCCTTCAGAATTGCTATTAATTCATGTATATATGTTACAAAGTAAGGAAGCCCCTTTCAACTCATTAGAAAGTTAGATCACAAAAAGGGAAAATTAATAGATTGTAAGCCACCTCCCCTTTTATCAGCTGCCAACTTCAGTATGAACCACTGGGTAAATATCAAGCAAAATAAACTGATGGTTCCAGTTTACCTACCAACCATCTCCAAAACCTCCTGTATCAGCCAAGCACACTTTTGGTAGAAGTCAATGAGGACTGCCTGTCAAAATCCTATTCTGATCTTGTGTATCTTTCCTTACCTAATGTAAAGTGCACCTGTGTTCATTTTTTAACATCTGGGGTACAAATTGGATTCTGGAAGTTATTTTCACCCTAGATTCATGTGTTCCCAAATAATGGCATGTATTTCCTTACATACTGCTTCTGAGAACTTTCTCTGAATGTAAGGAAATTCTCTCCTAAAACTGGTGACCGGAGAGTGGTTGCTCCATAATCGTTTTTCCTAAATAACCCAGGAGAGTGACCATTTATTGTGTCTATGTATTTTTTAAAATGCAGATAACCTCTTTTTTTCCTTCATACTGTCAGAAATGATTAATTTTACCTGGAATAATGCTGAATCAGAACAAAAGGTTTACAGAAAGCTACTAGCTCCAAAAATATACCTTTTTATTAGCTTCAGAAGCTGTTGAATGTAATTTGAAATCTACTCTATGTGCTTGAATGTAGGCTAGCCTGTACTCTGACAGCAGCGCACACTATATAAGCTGTTGGAAAACATTGAGAGGTGTGCATTTAGGAAAACAGAGAGCACATATGCAGAGACAATTCAGAACATTGGGTTTTTCTGAGAAGTGTTTTTATAGTGAAATTCACTAGAAATAACATAGCTGTTTGGACTTTGAATGCTTTCTTTCTTTGATTCAAAAATATTCCATAATGGTTATAAGATAATGATCATAGTCTATGGCATAATAGAAATATGTTATGCTAGTAAACCTCTGGAACTGATCACACATCATCAAATATCTCCCTGACCACACTTGCCACTGATGGCAGATTTATTTCTACAACGATTCTGGATAAAACTCCTTACAGCAGCTTCATACTATATTCTGTATGCTGGGGATACCCATCTGCACCTGTGTTTATAGCCAACATGAATATGAAATTTTACAGCTTTTGTTCCAGGGATAGTCTGAGCTGAGTCTCTCTGGGAGATGCTTTCACCATGCCACAGTTGGGTACTCTGACTGTATACTGTTTACTTGGATGATCCTGAATGCCAAAGCCTAAGAGATTTCTCCCATTAATAGATAATGTATAGCCTTTCAGATGTCCATTGTTATGGTTTTTTCTTCTCTTTTGTGCCAATCTTTTTTTGCATCTTAAAGCATTATATGTGGATACATCTTGATTTCAGAAGGCCATATTCATTACAATTTTAAGCATGCTATCAAACAATAATTAATTTCTATAAGGAAGAATGTTATGTGATAATTTTCACTTTTCCTGTCTTCCAATCAATACTATTTGAACTATTTATTGTGGCTAATATTGGAAAAACTCTCTTCTCCTTTGCTTCTTTTTTGCTTTGTTTAAAAAAATCAGATGCGAGTCAAACTGAGTATTTCATAGCATTGTGTTCAGTTTCTAGAAAATGTCTCAAATGCCTTTTTAGCTTAGAACCTTTAGTCACAGAGGTAGTGGTGCAAGGTCTGATATCTGATCTCTCCTGTGCTGTGCATTATTACAACAAAGGTTCTCCTAGATCACATCCAAAGTTTTCTTAAAGTTATTTCAGAATTAACCAAATTAGTAAGTTATCTGTGTCATTTTCTAAGTTTCCTGCTGCTTTTGAGAATAGCATTCAATTCTAAGATTCTAGAAAGAAATTAGACATCTACTTTGAAGGAATTAAATTCTTCAAATATTACCTTGATTTATTTGCTCTTTACATGATTTCTACATAACATTTTTTTGTACTCCTAAAAATATCATAGAAATGAAAGACAGATGGACATGCACTGCTTCAGTAGTACGTTGTAGATATGTCCTACCTGTCGGGGAAATCAGTGGAGGACCTGTTGGAATATTTTACATGAATTATGTGGTTAGGATTGTCTTCAGTTCTTTATTTCTTTGGATAGAACAGATTTGGGGTAGTTTCCTCTTCATCTGAATAAGCATTCATCTGTTTAATTTACTATATGAGAGTTTCTCACTGCATACAAAGGCAACCATGCATAAGAAATGGTAATATTATGTGCAAAGAAGTGCCTATTTCCTGCAAAATCACCATACACCCTCCTGCACCTTTAGTGCAAATAATTTAATATGCCAGAGAAAACAGGAGTTCCAGAACTCTGGGCAGGAGTAAAAGCAGGGAAAAACTGGACATAAGCCTTTGAGAAAAATGGATGAAGTCAAGCCGTTACCATAAAATACATGTAGATGTTTTCAGCAGCTATTTGTGTTTCAGTATCATGGATGAGCCCATGATGACATACAACCTTTCTGCTTGCTTAACATTCAGAAGACACATGACAAATAGGGTCATGTGTCTTCTGAATTATGCTTAGCAAATTTGGGCAATATATATTGCTACCATTACTTCAGAGGTCAGTTTTAACTTTTTGAACTTCAAATTAGAATCCAGTCATCCTCAATCCTAATGTAAGTTTTGTGAAAATGTCTGTGATAAATGAAAGATACACAGAACTGATTGTTGTTTGATTTTTTTTTCCACATATATTGGGTAATGTTGGAGCAAAGGTTATTCCTTTTCTTTACAAATTATGAATGACTGTCAACTACAAGAACCTTAGAGCAACTATGCATATCAAAGAACTTGACTGTGAATATACTAATGTTAAACAGAATTGATATACACAATAGTTATGTTAAATGTCAGACTAGATACTAATGAGTCAATGATGGTTCATGACAGTAGTTTCAAAGGCAATTTTAAATGTTTTAATGTCTAAAATCTTATGCACGTGAGCCAAGAAATGCATTTAAGTGTGTGCAGATAACTTCATCTGCATGTTCCTGCTACAGTCAGTGAACTTTCACAGAAAGGTGATGCTTGAGAGCTTGTAGAATTTATGTACAGCGTTGCATTTCCAGAATGGATATTCAGCTTCTAATAATTTGCAGTTTATTAGTTTAATACATCTGGTTTAATAAGAATAAATAAAATTATTTTCCTCAACCTGATCTATATTGAAGGCCTCCAAGTAGTCCCTTGGAAGAAATGAAACTGTAAAGAACAACTGTTAGAATTCAAGTATGCTAGAAAGGATAAATATGGTCACTTAATACAATATCTGAAAAACTTATTTAAGTCTGTCTACCATTGTAAAAATTCTGTGGTCTTTGCAAGTGCCTAGTTCTTCTGGAAAGAGAAGTCTGTGTTGGGTTTAATCCATTAGAGAGCTCAGAGACAGAACAATCTTCAATCATGATGTTAATCCCAGCAAAACAGTTTGTACTGAAATTTCTCTGTGGAGGATTTATTCCTTCATCTATGCAGGTGCATAAAGAAGTCTTTTAATGGGTGGTGCATATACTGTTGTAAAAGAATAGACCCCTTTGTATTAAAATTACATGCCAGGGATTTTAACATAACTGAAAAACCCCATTGTGCAAAACTGTCTAAAACTCAATTTCCCTCTCCCCCTTTCACAATGTCAAGATGCCTGAGTGCTCAAGTGACTGAATAAGTGCTAAATATTTAATGCACGGAGGTTACATTAACTGAGTCTTTGATCTGAAACTTCTTAAAAACATCTTAAAAGCCCTTCAAAAATGGGTTAGTATTTCATTACAGTCACTTAAAATAGATTTATTTTATCAAAACATCCTGTCAGAAACCCCAAAGCTGTGATTAATAACCTACAGCATTTTGACTAAATCATATCCTAATACCAGTTACTTAGTGTATCAACAGATTGCCTGTTGTGGGTAAGAATTACTAGCCCTGTTGCATCTGTCTGGCACTTACATGTATGCAGAGTTTCTCTGCTGAGATTTTGAGCTGGTATCCTCATTGGAATTCCACAGTGGGATTCTCTGTGCTTGATGCTATTCAAACAGAAGGTCTCTCATCTAATTCTTGGATTAAATTAAGGTTTTTTTTTCTTTGTGGAATAAATTCAGTTATGACAATTTTGTACAGTTGCTTTTGTACAGTAATATTTACTAGCATTTGGGCAGCACGAGCAATGGGTTAGATCAATAACTAACATCAAACTGAAAAAAAACTTGCTTGTTTTTAATCTGTACAGCATAATTTGAGATCATTTCTATGTCAAGACTCTTTCCTTTAGCTTTTTTTAATTGTTCAAGAATAACAGTCTATAGTATACTATTGCGTAAGTGTCTGCTAGATGTATAGAAGAGAGAATCACACACAGGAGTGGGTTTCTATATGATAAATATTCATCTCACCTTTTGTCAGAGAACTTGGCCCACCTAAATCTATCGTTCCCTCTTATGGCAGATTTCTTTCTTGTTAAATTTGTCCCCCTAGATTCTGCCTCCTCAGGAATTAGTAGATTAGAAGCAAAATGTTAAGTGTATTCTAAGATAATCAAATAAGACACTAGATTTTGAACTTGCTATAAGATCATCTCAAGTCATTTGCCATTACTTTCTTAAAGTAGAAGTTAAGGATTTCTTCTTGAGTCTCCCACAATACAAGTGAAAGGCACATGGCTAAAATCTCATGAACCACTTTGAAAATGTATTCCTTGTTTCTTCAGGGAAATATGCCTTTGTCGGTCTATAGCTTGTGGAGAAGATGTTTTGCATATAAAAACCACATGTAGATTGAATCCTGTTATATAAAGCAAAGCTGATTTTCTGTGGAGTTCTTTTGTAGTACCAACATTAAAAGGGGTTGTTATAAATAAAAGTGGAATATAATTATAAATGCCCTTCTGAGGAAAAAAAAAAATCCTTGATTACCTTTGAATTCTTTTGCCCTTTAAAAAGGTTATATTTAACTGGTTCAGTTTCTTACTTGATATTTCAGTTCCCGAGGGAAATCAGCCTCCAGTACGAACTGTTTCAATTGGGTTACACGACTTTACTTTGTGTCTTGCATTTGTTAACAGACAGGTTATATAACACTGCAGGCTAAATATACATTGCTCTGTTTTCAGCTGCCACTGGTACTTCTGTGTTTGGAGAGGTGACCAGACAAGTGGGAAATGGTTTTCAAAAGTTCTGCTGAAATTAACCCCGCTTGATAATGCCATAACTAGTGGAGACTTCAGGGTCAGTGTGAGGCAATAAATAAAAAAACTATAAAATATATAGTTAATAATTTGATGTTCTACCTATTATCCATGTTTTGGGGGTTTTTTAATGACCAAAAAGAAGTAGGTCAATCTCTGCCTTTATTCCCAATGACATATAATCTATGGAAGTGCTATTGAACAGAATTTCCTTGAGTTACTCATGTTGTAACAGAGAAAGTAATTGGAGCATGTGTGTGCTGCCTCACTAAAATGCAGGAGGCTGTATTCTAGAGGGATGTCTTCCATTTCGGGGTAGCTTAGTGTCAAACAGCTTTAGATTCATTATTCTTATATTTCCATCAAATAATACTTTCCTGGTAGAGGAGGAGATGAAAGGACCTTTTAAAAAAATATCAATAACAAAAAAAAGAAAAGAAAGAAAAAGGGACTTCATCCAGACTTTTTTTTTTTCCAGTCATTGATCGATAGCCTCATGAGAGTCCTGTATTTAGAGAAGAAAGGCAAGCAAGCCAGCATCTTAACTAACTAGCAGGAAGTGGATTGCAGCATGCTGGTGTTCAGGCAACTGATAAGTGAGGAGGGAACATTTATGCTGAGAACCAGCAAAAGCACGAATATGTTTTAACACTTGGTCTATTTCATTTCACAAGTCCAACATAGGCCCTGGAGATAAATTTAGGCTGGTTTTGTTAATGGCATAGCACAAAATTTGGAATGAGATAGACAATGAACTATGGCAAATGAAATTATGATTCAGTATACAGTCATGTTTGCATTTGAGATGCTACAATCACATCAGAAATAAGAGTAAATTATTGTATAGATTGATATTCACCACTCATTATTCTGGCAACTAATTCTTTGCAATAGGTGATGATGTATATGGTGTTACCGTGTTTACCTCTACAAATTCAGAGAGCCCAGTTAGATCTTGTCCTATTTCATCATTGTACACACTATGTATTTCACAGCTGGAGAAAACTTTAGGGCCTTGTTTCTGTGTTCAACTGGTTTTTTTTCCCTTTGTTTTTAATTTCTTATTTATTAAAAATGCATATTCTACCCAGAATGATTACTAAAGATTTTGTTTTGAGCACTGCTGAGTAAGCCAAACTACCTATATATTTCTTTAGAGTCACCAGTGCTCTTGGCAGGCACTGTTATTTTTTGCAGTCATTTGCTGATTGCATTTTTAAAAATAAAGTTTTTGTCCTTTTTTTAGTGTTAGATTAAAAAAGTATTAAAACAATTACTTAAAATTTCAATATCTAATTAAAGAACATTATTTTTTTCTGAAAGATCCTTCCAGAACACTTTTCTTCCCTGTCTCCTTCCCTCCACCCCCAAGATTATTCCTTTTATTCACTTTGAGCATGTTTTGTCTTGCCCTTAGTCTGAATAGTACTGCATCTTCTGTGTGAAACCCAGTGACAGATTTATGTTAACTCTTTCAAAGTGTTTTTTTTTTAAACTGTTATTAGAATTTGTTTGCATGACTCTTTCTGTAACTTCAATGTATTTAAATTTATTTAAGATGCAGAAATAAATCTATCTCTAACTTCTCCATTCTGTTTTGCTGTGTACCTGAAGTTATTTTACATTCAGAGTTAATGGTTAGACAGTGAATTTAGACTTCTAAGCAAATCAGGAATTTTTACATACATTTTCAGTTCTGAAGTGGCTGTGTGTATTTTAGAGCAAAACACTGGCATGCTTTGTAGGATTTTTTTTCTGTGGTTATGTTGGTATTTGCACAGGAAATTTGAATTAGAATGATGGAGTATTCACTCTGATGCATAATAGTGGGATCCCTTTCCAGCCACACCCTTTACAGTGTTTTTTTTTCTCTTGTTATTTTGTACAATCTATCAAACAATACATTGATTTTCCTGTCTATTATACTGATGTTCTTAAGCCTTCATGTGTCTGCAGAGTTGATTCTACTGTTCCTTGCATCCTTATGCATAATTTCTTTGTCATGACTAACTGAAGTCGTGACAGGTTTCGTAATTTTTAGCTAAATTATTGTTACATTTTAAAACCTAACAGCTGAATACTTTCTCTTCTAGTAAGGCAACACACAGTTTTCCTTTAGGGAAATTATTTGTAGCTCTTTAGGTTCTGAGCAATATTTTTATTCAAGTAGCTATTGTAACAACTATCTTTGTCCAAGAAACCTTTCAATGCTTAAAAGATTGGCCTGTAATTTTTTATATGGGGGGAGAAAAGGCTTATCAAAATATAAGACAACAAAATCTTAGCTGATAATTAGCTTCAGTCTTAATTTCTTGTATATGCTGTCTCTATATGGCTGATGTTCTGGATTGCATTTGATGGTGCAAATTGCTCAGCTAACTAAAATAAGGAAGAATGGAAATCTGCCTTGAGAAAAATGTTCCCCTTCCTTGATTTCTGCATAGTTGTTATTTCAGTCAATATCAGAATAGTAAAGATTCAGTGTGATAGAAGCTTGCACAGTTTCCCTTTGTCTGTAAAGACATTTCTTTACCTACATTTAGTAAGTGCCCTGAAGGTCTACAGCAGCCTCCAGATTCTATTGTCTTTAACTTCTCTCCTAGCCCTTTCTGCTGTGTCAGCCAAAGTGTTTAGAACCTACCCTTTTCACTATTCAGCATCACCCAAAATCGATCGTACCCACTTATTCCCTACTTTGATTTCCTGTCTTAGCAGACTATGTATCTGAATATGCAAATTACTACTTTGATTTTTATCAAGCTTTTGATATTTGAAAGCAGAATTATTTCAGAAATAACTACTATGATTTAGTTCTACTTTGCTTAAAATTGTTTGATTGGCATTCAGGGCACTAACATGGGAACAGGAGCTCTTAAGCATTTTTATTCTTCATCATCTTCATTAATATTGCTCTAAGATTCAATATGTAACCAGAGTAATAGCATGTGTACTCTGTGGCCTTAATGCTTTTTGTATCAATGTTAACTTTGTGTGTTGTGAAAAGATCCCCTAAACCTCCTAATGTAAAATCATTTTATTTATGGGTATATGGGGTTAAACTTTCTTTCCCTTAAGTTTTCATTAGAAGGAGGCTTACTGGTACCATGGCAGAATGCTCAAATAAGCATTTTAATGTTGAATAAAGGTCAACACACTGGAATTTGAAACCATTAATCCTTTTGCTCTTAAAGCAGGCAGAACTTTTACAGACTAAATAACGCATTAAATAGCAGACTCTTAAAGTTCTGAAGAGAAGAAATATACCTTCAAGTTACCCATTTAGATTTCTAGAACTTTTCATCTTCTTTTAAGTGAAATAAATTTTGAATATTTTTGGAGGGATTTTTTTTTTTTTAAAAATATATTTATTTGATTTCTCATTGGTGTGGTAGGAAAGGATATTTCTGATTTCATAGAGCTATGGAGGAAGAGTCTCCAGTGTATGAAAAGACAATGTGTAGTGGAGACAATGCTAGTACTTTCAGGTTGCAATAATTGTATCAGTTTACAGGTGTAGAGGAAAAGAAGTTCAGGCTCACTTTAATTTCTGGACTTTCAATAGTTGTGACAGTCTTCTAGGATATCAGAAACTGTTAAATTAAAACTGTATTGCCTCCTGTTGAACTTTTAACCTTAGTATGACTGAAGCCTGTCTTTTGGGAAGGCATCCAGTCTCAATTTGAAGGCATCAGGAAACAGAGTATCTACTGCTTCCTTTGGTAATTTTTTTCCAATATCTGATTACTCTCACTGTTAAAAACATAAATCTAATTTTTTAGTTGCCTTAATCTTGGATTATATATTTATATATTGTTTTCTGGAAGTTAATTGTTTTCTACAAGATTAAGAAATATTTTCTTTAGATGGGGTTTCAGAGAGGCAGATTAATGGTAATGCAACAGATTGTAGTGCTTGTTTCTCACTTCAAGAGATTTTATTCAGGCTTCAAGTATTTTCTGTGGCTTCTTTCTGTGTGTATTTTGATGTTTCAACATTTAAAAAAAATATAGACTCTAGGTTTCCATCATTTTATTCAGCTTTAAAAGTACTATATTTGGAAAAATGAAATATTTAATCCTATTCACTGCTCCCCGAAAAGCACATGCAAGAGTCTCCTTGCTGGGACATTCCAGTGTGGCTCATGGAATCACAGAAGTGCGAAGGACCTTTGAATAATCTTGATCACCCTTTCTGCATGGCAGGATCAGCACTTATTCTAGACAGATTTCTATGTTATTTCTGACAGCTGTTTCCAGGAGTATTCCAGAACTTCTACAGGCAATCTGTCTTCTATACACTTTACTGCTTCTTATTACTTGACTTTATTTTTTTTCCTTAAAATCTAGCCTCAATCTCCCTGGCTGCTCTTTAAGTCATTTATGTCTTGCCCTATCTAACGTCAGCACAAAGAGCAGTTCAGTAGGTTTTTTGTTTGGATTTTTATCTTTCTTTTCTTCTTTTTTTTTTTTTTTTTTGAGCAACATTTTCCTTATATCCATGTTTCTTTTTCTTCTTTAACAATCCTAATTCTTACTTATCATGATACTTCCTAGACTATACATTTATTCTAGATTATCACCAGTTGGTCCCTACTTTTTGGAGGTGCAGTTCCTCAGACTGGATGAAATAATGCAGCTGCAGCTTTACCAGTGCTGAGTAGAAAGATTCTTGTGTAACTTGCAGGCTATACCTAATTTATCCATTGCAGTAGGACATTCATCTTTTCTGGAGCAGCATGCTATTGTTGATTTATTATCCCGCTTGTGATCCACAACTTCTCATTTTCTGCAGAATGGCTACCAAGTCAGGGGTTCTCCATCCCAAGCAGTTAATTCTTCTTGGCTAAATCCTGCGAATTCTGGTCTGATTTGGAAGGCAATTCTGAATTCTGATCTCTAGATTAGTGTCTTTACAATTACTCCAAGAAGGGTATTGTCACAGCAAGTGTGTTTGTGGTGATGTTTTCTAGGTCCTTAATCAAAATGCTAAATGCTACTAGACCTAGCAAAATCTCATGCAGATTCTCACTTTGAGATGTCTTTTCATGTTGGTAGAAATGTTGCTAACCACTCTCTGAATATGAGTTTCTGAATCAGTGTTGCACCCACGTTGTACTATTTTCATCTGAATCATGCTTCCGTGGTTTGCTTAGAAGATTATTATGTGGAAGAGGATCAAAAGTGGTCCTAAGTACACATGACATCTGATGCTTTTCCTCTGTCCACAAGGCCTGTTACCCTATCATGGAAGAAAATTAGATTGCTTTGACATGATTGCTCTTGACAAATCCATGTTGGATGTTATACACGTCCTCATTACCTTCCAGGCACTTACAAATAGTTTGGTTATTTGTTTCAGTATCTTTCCATGAATTGAGGATAAGCTGATTTGCCTACAATTGCCAGGCTTGTTTTTTTACAAGCCTTTTAAAAGATTGACATTACACTTGCCTTTTTTTGATCTTCCAGTTTCTCCACTGTCCTTTAAGAGTTCTCAAAGGTGAGCCCTAATGACTTTGAGATTCTTGGGTGGGTCTTTGTAGGTCTTGTTGGTTGCAGTTCATTAGACATCAAGTTTGGCCCTTTGTCAGAGATATTAATTGTGATAGCTACATGATTGCAATCAAACTTGCAATAAAGACTGAAAGGAAATAAAAAAGATATTCATTAGTCTTTTTGGCATTATCCATCATATTGCAATCCTTTCTTAAGGAGTGGACTAACCTGTTCCTTGTTATCCCTCTTACTGCAGTATCTATGAAGTGATGTTTTTACCCTTCATCTCTCTTTATGTTTTCATCTCATACATAAATATTTGGATATTTTACTTTTATTCCTATCAGATTTCCTTGCATCTAAATCACACAGTGTTCTAACTGTCTCAAATAACATTAATGAACTGGTTTTATGACTAATATACCCCTCACTATCATTCAACTCTCAGCTGTCTGTCTTCTTCATAGATGATAGGTATAGTACATCCATCTTTTCTTCTAGATTTTCAATTAAAAGATTGGACAGTGTTAGGGTAATACCTATTTTTGTAGATTTCCATCAAAAACACCTGCATTGCATGTTCATTCTTTAATTACTGGTTCTGGGGAGTTTCCTTTAATTCATGCATTGAACATATGGTTTATTGATTTTATGAAATTACCGTTTTATAAATCCTAGTGACATTTTGAAATAAGTCAAAAGCTTTATGAGATTATTTCTGTGTAGGTCAGTTGCATTTCTTGTCTCTACCAAGATTTTTAATTTTATAGGAATGGAAATTATCTTTCCAGAACCAAAAGTGGGGAAAGGTAGGATGGAAAGGTTAGATTAAGATGAGTAAATGACCTATCCATAACAGAATATAGAATGTTATATGTGAAATGGGGAAAAATCAAAGAGAGGACAAGAAAAAGATCCCTGTATGTGCAACTTCCTTTCAGGAGTAGATTTTCTTAATGTCTGCTCTGTTGGTTTTCCTATTCCTATAAGCTTCTCTGTTACAGAGATGCAAAGCTACACCAAATGAATGTCCTTACACATATATCTACAGCTTGCCACGGGAAAATCCCTAAGCCCATGAAGTTCAGCCCCTTCCTAGCCTTTGCATCTGTTCAGTGCTTTGGTTGGTGGCTTCCATTGTTTCAGTGACCACACTTCATAACGCAGTACTATTGCTTTTGACATTTATATTGAAAGGAGAGCAGCTTCAGAGAGGTGTATGATTGCTCGTAGATCAAAGGCAGATTTGCTAGCTGTCACCAGCCCTGTCCAATATAATTATATGCATTGACAATTATGATACTAAACACATAGTGACTGTTTATAGATCATTTCTTGATTTAACCAATTGAAGTAGCTATAATATCACTGGCAATACCACAAATATAAAGAGGGAATAAAAGATTTGATTACTATTGTGAACTAATGAGATAGGCCATTTGCTAGCAAGGAAATCTGAAGGTTAGTTGTTCATATTCTAACAGAGATCAGACTTTGTGAGATCATATTATAGTTAATTGAAGAAGGCAAATTCTAAGCATGACAGTCATCCGTTACTTATGTGTAGCCTTGTTTATTATATGACTAGATCTGACTTGCCAGTTAGGGTTTCCTCATGTAGAAATGTATTTTTCTCCATATTTGGAGGATGGCAGTGAATGTGGCTCTGTCACATTTCATTACTTTAGACTTTACTCTGTTTCATTTCAGTCTGCAGTAGGACTGCTTCTGAAATGGGATTATTGACCCCTACCATTGATCATGCTGCCCTATGTGTTTGTGTGTATGTGTGTATATGTGTGTGTGCAGTTAGTACTACTACTATCAAAATGTGAACATCTGAAGGTAAAAATAATACGTGATCTGCAGTGTAAATAATATCTATGGATCTTTAGTTTCTCTTTCTTTTTTATCCCCTTTTTTTCTGAGGCTTAGTCTGTCAGCAGGATGAAAGGAAAAATTGCTACACTTGTGCTAAATTTCCCCTGGGAAAGTAAATTATGGACAAGCCTCCAAGGACAACCCAGAAAGAAAGGGATAAGATATTGATGCACACTGTACCTCTCACTCTTTCTTCCTTGTCCCACAATTGAGCACTCCTTCAGTGAAAAGTTACGAGTTCCTTGTTAAATTGAATTTCTCTCCTCCTTGTCTCACAATTTATTGTGATGCTGAAAATTTTATAACTTGGTAAAAACTGGCAGCAGCCTCATTTGTCCCCTCAAAAGACTATCGAGGTTTGAATAGGTTTTGAAACAGAGCTGTGAATGCTCACACTTTAAGACAGATAGTCATGTCAGTTCCCAGTTTATAGGAACTTTTTTAGTTACTGTATTTTTTCATCCATTTTAACCGTTATGCTATTAGGAATGGGCAGGGAGAGGAGGGAAGGAGGTAGAAGGAAGATTGATAGGGAAGAAGAACATTTTCAACAGCAAGTCAGTATCATTGGACCTGTATCACTATAAGCATTGCCTGATGGTTTGTTTAAAGAGGTACTGAGAAACCTTGCCTCCTTAATTTTGTGTTGCAACATTTTGGTGGCCCAGAACCTCAAGGGACAGTTTTAAAGAGAACAGTTAAGGATTCATTTTTCAGCCTATTTTTGGATGCTTTGATTGTTGATTCACAGGTTGATAGGCATTCTTCTTGGTTTTACTCCACTATTTAAAGCTATGTATTTTTTTCCCTCAATATGTGTTTCAATATAGGACGGGAGATAGGAGATGCTAGATTTAAACTTTGTTGGATTTAATAGCAATCTCTTCATGGAGCTGAAAACCATAACATGTCCCTTGAAAAAGATGGTGAAGGGAAGGAAGAGTTGGTCTGATTTCTTCTCCAGGTACTTTGGTCCACCAGTATTTTACTCCATGATGTCCTGCAGCTGCCATAATCTCCCTTGTAGCATGGCTACTTGTGTCCTGAAAGCTACCAAAATTGTTAGTGCTTTCAGGTTTCCTATAGGTTCCCAGGTTTTTCTTGTTAGTTCATAGATGGCGTGATGTGAATTCCCTGTTTTTTTCTACACTCAACTGAGTCCAAAGTGGTAACATGGTTGGCCGTTGCCTTACTCCTGGTCCCCTCATTGAATTAACTCCGTGGGTAAGCAGAATAATAGAACCAGGAGGAATTCCAGAAACTCAGACACCATTTGACGTCAATAGTGAGATATAGGAAAGCCATGCTGGGAAGAAAAAAATCAGGCAGCCATAAATCAGTCAGTTGTGCAGGCTCCCTTGTGATATGCAATAAGAATCATCAAATGGTAGGGTTGGAAAGGACCTTTAGAGATCATCTAGTCCAACCCCCTGCAGAAGCTGGTTCACCTAGATCAGGTGGCATAGGAACATGATAGAATGGAGGCAACAAAGAAAATGTCACCCAGCTGCTGTATGCCCTTTCTTTTCTGTTTTTCACACTCTCGTTTTCTCAGTAAGTTATTTCATTGCCTGTAATCCTGTAAATAATGCAGTATTTACCTGTAAGCAACGGAGAAGTGAGGACTGAATAGTAGAGTGCCATTGCTAGTATTTGAGGTGCAGAGATATTTTTGAGACTAATAAAAGTGGAACAAATGATGGGATAAAGATTTGGAATAGCTAGGGTTAAGCGAGGATGGAAGATGAGGGATACACATGTGCATTATGAGAGAGGTAACAGCCACAAGTGTTATAAAAGAGAATTTTGAGAACACTGCCCAAAATTATTAGAAATATCACTTGTGCCTGGACCCTGTAAATAATACCAAGACAGTCTTTAAAATTACTGAACACGTTATACAAATAGTCCTACCAAACATGCTTGGAAATGTTGAACTGCCAATAACAAATAGTAAATAGTCCTACTGATATCTACCTTATGATTGCTTCTTCCAGTTAAAGAGTACACTCATCTTTCCATTAACAAGATGAAACTTTTAGCTATTACAATATAAAGCTATGTATTACATGTGTGATATGTGAGATACCTACACCCGTACCTTGGATGTCAATAAAAGTGTTTTACCATGAAGGAAGAGAATTCTATTGGATTCTCTTGCCATGTTTATATATATATATCTATTTGAGAATGTGACTCTTGGAGTACCTTTTAAACAACACTCAATTTTGCTAATAAAACATATACCTCTGCGTGTTTTCTATCTGTTCTGAGAAAAAAAAGGAGATTACAAAGATTATCCATCTACTCTGGCACTATATGACTATAACACAAGTCAATGACTTTTGCCTGGGTCTTTCTTGCCTATCAGTTAAATCACCAATATTTTATATTTTTTTTCTAAAAACGACAGTTCTTGTATCTTTTACTTTCTGGTGTTCTTCACTATTGTTGATGAACCAGGGAACTATTATGCAACAAAATGTATATTTCCAGCACTGAGATTAAATGAGATGAGAAAAACAATAACTGATGCCTAAACATAAGTTCTATTTAGTAGATAAACCCACCCTTGGAATTTTTTAATTGATACTTTTTCTACAACTGTTTTGTGAAGTGCTGTTAGTTTATTGAGAAACTCTGTGAAAATGGTGTATGTTCATATGTAGAACTGTATGGTGCATATTTGTATGTATGCAGCCAAGGACTTGGGAGGGAAGAATCCCTTCCCTTCTTAGAACCTGCTGAAGTCCTTGTGTGCAGGTGGAGTAGGGATCAGCTGAGCCTCCTGTATCCTCAGTTTCTTACCTGGATTTGGAAGAACTTTTGTTTACTCCCTCCCCTTTGCTGCTTTTGGGAGATCAATTCTTCATTTGTTCAGCTGGTGTCATTAGCCAGGGAATTACTTTTAGTCTACAGTACTCTAACATTCCCTGCAGTATGAGGGTGTATACATGAAAAAGCTTGAAGGAGAAAGAAATAGAACAGTTCTTGCTCAAAATGTGCTTTCATACTTATCTTCTCAGCCCTTTTTCCTAGTGCCTCTCCCTCAGAATGCCTGATAGATTTCCAGGGAGGTGGAGATTGAGAGGAAATGATGCTGTATGATGTGCAGTTTTTCTTTATAGTTATAGGACTGGTTTACTTCAACGTACTTGTGTTCCTTGTCAAAGACCTAGTAGCTACTTTTCAGTTTTTAACTGTATGTACACTTATAGAATCATGTTCATCTGAGTGCTACATCTCAGAGATGAACAATTAAATAATCCTTTTTTGTGTATTTCATTTGTCTTTTTTCTTGTCTTCTTGTCTTATATCCCTCTTGCACCGTTAAACTGAATAAATTTTGGCATTGACTTTCAAAGAATTGCCTTGTATCAGCTTTCAGATTTGCTCATGGATGACGATGTGATTTACTTCTTTTGCTTTCACATTTGTCTAAAGAATTCAGGGTCAAACAAGAGTTACTGCTCTGTTACAAAGTTCTAAGGAAAGAGCAAATGGCAGTTTTCCTAAAATTATTCTCTTGACACGCAGTTTAAAACTCCAGTGATGTAGTTTGTATTGTCAAGTATACTGGACTTTTGTAGAATATTTTAAATATTTAGCACCATCAGACCTGTAGACAATTGTCTCCAATGAGCTCCTGAAAGATGAAAGAAGAGTGACAAAATTTGAACACTTTGTGACTGACAGTTTTGGGTTTGTTTCCTAAGTGCCTATATCTGCAAAAATATACGTATGGAGAAACGCTTAGATTTTGTGCACTGCACCTATGTTTGCCAGCAAGTGGCTAGAGATAAATCATAACACAGACATAATGTCATCCTGGGCTACTTTAGCAGAAGAGTCAGTGTCTGTTAGCATTGTATGCATAGAAAAGCCAAGATATTAAATGCAATGCTCAAGCCATATTGTAGCACTGCTAATTATTAGAATTAATGTATTTCAGCAAGTTAAAAATACATTTCATTCTCCAGAAACTATTTTCTTTGTCATCAGCAATGCCAAGTCTCCTTTTGCCTGACTGGGTTAGGAGCCAAGCTGCTCAGCTCTGTCAAAACTCAAGCAATTCTGTGTGGGTGCCAAAGCAGAACTTGCTAGTCTCTAGTCAGCTTTACAGCCACAAAATGCTGAATGAATGGGATACAAGTGGCAGCTGAGGTTCACAACTCAGGATCACAGCTCTGGGTTTCTGTACCAAAGTTTCTCCTGATTTCAATTTTGTGCCTTCAAGTCCTTATTTAGAGAAAATTCAAAGTGATGTAGCAGAACTACTGTCAGAATATAGACTCTATTGAGACAAGATTGTTTCTTTCCTAACTTAAAATGGCATGTACATACACATGACCTAGCATAGCCTGAACAGATTATTTCTGTCGGCACATTTTTGGGGTCCCGTTCAATCATTCCTCTTTTAAACAATCATAAGGTGAATATTTATTCTCAAAGAATGTCTACACTGTGCCACAAGCATATGGTTCTTTCTACTTCAGAATTTGCTCAGATTGGGTACTTATATGAAATATGATTTCCATACTACTGTTTAAGTATCCAACTTGAGATTATTGGAGCCACCTTCTGAGCATTTCTCTGCTTCACTGTCCTGTGGCACATACTCTCTTGAGTCAAGCCATTTGTTGGGCTGTAGTCTCTTAGGTTGCAAATTTGGTAGCCTGGGAATGCCTAGTAGGAGAGAAATCCAGGAGAACATACTGTTTCCTTCATTGTCAGATGATTTGTCTATGCCCACTAGCAGCACCTTGAAAGTAGTCCATTTAAATCTCAGTTGCCAAATCAAGTGGGTGTCACTGTAATCAGCTCTGTGTTTACCCTAAACAGTGTGTGTCCTTATTAGTGCCTTTTCAGTCCCCTCAGACATGCTGATATTGATTGAATAAACACCAACGATAGTCTCGATTAGCAATAAGACATGATATGCACACATTCCGTAACCTTGCTGTTACTGTCAATAAGGCTGGAAGATTTCATTTACATTCATTGCCTTGGTATAAACATCACAGTGTGATTTTCTTAATCTGCCTTTATATCTATGAGTGCTGTGCTTGTTCTGATCTGGTTCTTCTGTGGGGAGTTTAGGTACTTGTCCTTTGTTTCACTGTTGTCCATTTCACAAAAGTATTTCAAAGCATCTTTACAAATGTTAATCAAGACAGCAGTCATTTAGCCACACACAGCCACACCTCTCTGTTCAGGACAGAATGTACAGTATTCTATATCAAAATGAAATTGCAAGAGCAAGTTGAGATAGGCAGAAAGTAAAAATCAGACTGCAAGTTTGTCTGTTCCCATTACAAAAGTAGCCTGGGCATCTTTAATTACAAGAACAGTCAGGACTATGATTCTTGCATTGCAGATGAAAGATTATGTCTTGTACTTTCTAACACCATTTCACAGACTTATTTCTGACTCATAACAGTGATTGGAAAACAGTGACCTGCTGAGTCATAAGCGTCTTTAAAGAGACGTTTATTTACTTGTATTTTCATTTCCATGATGTTTATTATTATACTATCAGTAGGCAATGTGTGAACAAACAGGAAAATTTCAGGTTTGGTCAAAAATATGTTAGAGATAAAGGAAAAGCTCAAATAAAATGCCTCCATATTTGGTTTACTTAAAATGTCTTCTTTGGTTTTTTTTTTGTTGAAATGGTACACAGAATACCCACACTTCAACCACTGAAAGGACCATGTGAGACCTGTTAACCTCTTCCTTATGTGGGAAGAGGTCCCATCTGTGTGTGACCAACTATATAGTAAAAGTAGAAAAAATGGTGCAAATATCATCTTTTTTTTTAATTTGACTTCACTGTTAGCTATCTGCCTGCCTTTCATGGTTTCTCTATGCAAGCAAAAATATTTTTTGAAGCATAAAGCCCTGTGGCAAATGCTAATCTAACCAACAATCAGGAGAATAATTGTTTTTCAGGGAATATTCTCATTCTGTAATAGAGAACAAAAGCCTCACAATTAAGACAACAGAACATTAATAACACACATTTATCATACTATATGAGCTTATTATTTCTAGTCCTTTGCAAATAGTTCTAATTTATATACCATTCCTTACAAAGCTGTATGTTAATGTGACCTGCATTGCTGTGTGAGTATCTAGAAATATTTTTAGCGTCTTGCACTGTAAACTTCCCTTCTCCGGATTTTTTGAAGGACAGAGCACAACCTTGAAATCCATGAAACATACTCTTAACTTAGTCATTCCAGCTTGATATTCTTTACTATCTTCTTCCTTGAGTCTAAGGTCTGGTCTATAGTTTCTTTTAAAGCAAATCGATTTCCTTCATTTTCAACTCAGTGTTATCAGGCTTCTTCCTCCTACTCATCTCATTTTGCCCTTCTTTCTCAGACTCGTTTCTTGCTCTCAGCTGGCTGTTTATGCCTAGCTCTGTTCTGGCAGTGCCCTGGTCCTACAGGAGGATCTATGCCTTTTTCTAAACCATTCCATATGTCTGAGCTATTTTTCCTTTCTTGGTCAATCCAGCAGAGTTTCCATACTAGGTTCTCATGCATAATCCTGATGTTACTTTCTCCTTTGCTCTCAGAGGCAGATGAATTTACTGGGAATGAAGCCATGGCTTCATACTGGTGTCTGTCAGCTAAAGAGCCACTGGAAATTCAGAGAGGAGAATAAATTGCATAAGTTAAGATGCCATTGCTGCTAGTTTGTAGATGCGACTACTTAATACAGCATTCCTGCCAGAAAGGCAACTTTCTTCCATTTTAGCTACACACCATGTGCATTGCTCTAGCGCAAAATCTGTGTAGCTGCCACTATTCCCCAATATGTGTTTTGTGTATAGAAGGCTGAATGGTGGTGGAATGTTAAAATATTAGTGGATTTTATTCTTAATAATTTCTTCAGCAATATATAATATTTGTTTTGTGGATACTGAAGATCTGGGTATCAAAAATCATTTGAAAATATTGTAAATAATATATGTGAATGTGGCTAATTTTTGTCTTTTCTGTGACTGTTGTTATCTGATGCACTTCTTTGTCTGAGATTAACTGAATGAGCGTGTGAATAAATTAGTGATATTTAAACAGCAGTGTTAATTTGCAATGCATGAACTGCTCCATAGTAACTAGTTATGTGCCTGCTCTGACCTGGTGATAAATGGATGCAGTCAGTTAGTTTACACTAGTTAAAGTTAGTCCAAAGAGAATAACTCTTCTTCAGAATGACTTTTCTTTTCCCCTTAGAGGATGTTTGCAGTGAACTACTCATGCAGCAATGCTGTTTGAAACAGTGTAAAAGATAATAAAAGATAAAAAATGTAGTTAGAAGTGTGAGGAAAAATTATTTGATTGTTGGATCTAGAATTACAGTGATCAGAAATGGAATGAGATAATTTTCCCAACATGGTTATTGGTTTTGCAGAGTGAAAATTGTGTAACATCTCTGAGATTAAGCCTTTCTATTTGATCTTTCTTCCACTTGTTTGACTCCAGTTTGTTGGCATTATTTGAGACAAGATTCAATTGTTCAGAAGTGTTTCCTAGCGCTTTTTTAGATACTTTTAGTAGCTGAGTCATTCATATTGGGCTAGAAAATATACCAGAGATCTACAGCAGACTAACACCCTTCCAAAGTGCCAGTGGGAGGCTCTTGCAGTTACACTGAGTTCCTGTGTTTGGCCAACTACATTTATCCTGGATGCCCAAAGGACAAATTTATCCTTTGCATTTCTCTTAAACTTCTAAGTTTAGTGACACCTACAGACTAGTCTCAGGCTTTGACACATATTGCTCTTTCAAATCAAGATGGGGAAAAAAAAAAAAAAGGAAAAATATATATGAATTTTTATCAGTAAAAAAAAATAAATCAGAAAATGTTCACCAGTTTTACTCAGTTCACTTAGTTGCTTGGTTAATTCAGTTACCAGTGGATCTGCAGAATTCAGTACTTTTACCCAGTATTTGTCAACTCTCTATAGACTGAGGACACAGGCAACAGCCTTTAAGAAACAACTGTTAAAATAAAAAAGCAATCAGTAATAACCAACCTTTCAAGATTTAGAGTTCTAACTTGGATTCCCAGCCCCATTTTATCCAGTTTCAGCCTCTGTGTAAACCTCTTTGTGAGAGTGCAGGGTGAATTACGGATGGATCAGTAGACCTTCCTTCACAACTAGAATTATTTATCCAGGTATACTGTCCTGTTTTTTTCATCACTGTTGCTAACACTGCACATATTCATTATTTCATACATTTTTATGGAAAAAGAACATAAAGGTTACATATGATCCCACAACAGAAATTGCAAAGAATAGAGATATGCAAGAGAAAGTCATAGACTTCAGAACATGGTATTACATTTTTATAAATATAACCACTTGCAGGAAAAAAAATAACTTGGAGAGTAAAGGGTTATGACACTAGAGACACAAGTGTTGTATCAATACAGAAAATGAAGAAGGAGTGGAGCAAGGCATGTATATAGTTTAATTTTGTTTTCACAAAATCAGAGAATCTTAAAGGCTGGAAAGGACCTTGAAAGATCATCTAGTCCAGCCCCACCTGCCAGAACAGCACCACGTGGACCACCTAGAGTAGGTCACACAGAAACTCATCCAGGTGGGTTTTGAATGTCTCCAGAGAAGGAGACTCCACAACTCATCTGGACAGCCCCTTCCAGTGGTTCCCTCATCCTCACAGTGAAGAATTTTTTCCTTATATTTCTTTGGAACCTCTTATGTTCCAGCTTGTACCCATTGCCCCTTGTCCTATCATTGGACAGCACGGCAAACAGCCTCGCTCCATTCTCCTGACACCCACCCTTTACGTATTTGTAAACATTAATGAGGTCACCCCTCAGACTCCTCCAAGCTAAAGAGCCCCAGTTCCCTTATCTCCCCATAAGGGAGTTGCTCCACGCCCTTAATCATCTTTCCAGCAGCTCCCTATCCTTCTGGGACTAGGGGCCCAGAACTTAACACAATATTCCAGATGTAGTCTCACGAGGGCAGAGTAGAGGGGGAGGAGAACCTCTCTTGACCTACTACTCACAGCCCTTCTAATATACTCCAGGGTGCCATTGACCGTCTTAGCCATGAGAGCATATTGTGTTGTTTTTTTGTAGCTTGGAAGCCTGAGTTCAAATTTGGGTTTGACAGTGAGATAAATATAGCAAATATATTTTCCACTTTTCCTTCCCCAAAGTGAAACAAATGTCTTGCTCCAGGCTATTTTTGGAATGTACAATAAATCAGTAGTAAAAACAAAAAAAGTTATTTAAACACTATCAAAGTGTTCTTAAGTATCCATTGCCATAGCATAATGGTATTCTAATGCTGACACATAATGCAGAATGGAAATAGGACATTTAGGGAAAGCAGCCTCTGAGATAAATGTGACATTTTTGGAGGGAAGAGAGAGGTTCTTATGCATTTGCTTTATTTTAATGATTTGAGTTTATGATAACAAATAATTTCTTATCATTATATGAATGTGATATAAGAGGAGGTTTTTTTCTGTACATTTTCGAAGTACATGGTGAAACTTGTGTGGAGATAGATCCTCCATTGAACCAGCAGAGGCTTTGTTTCCAAATAAAGCAATGAGATTTGAGGCTTTTTTTTTTTTTTTTTAAATTAGAACTGCTTCAAGGACTCATTAGACAACTGTATGTCATTTTATTCAATGTAATGTCAATCTAACCGAAATATGTGATAACAGTGGTCTTGGTCTGAGTGTTTTTCTGTTCGTCTTTTATCAGAGGAGATGAACATTTTTTTGATCTTGCAGGCTCATCCCTAATTTGGTCTATTGTTATAACCATCACATTTCTGGCTAAAGGAAACAGAACAGGCTTTGGTAGGGACTCATACACTGCTGGGATCTGGAATCATTGCAAATTAAATGGAATTATATAAGTTTGCCCTTCAGAAATTTGCTTTGGGAATTTCTAAATCCAAATAAAAAAGTCCTTTGTTGCCAGTTAATGGAAAAGTTGCCACCAAATGATATAAACTACATGCTGTTAGGTATTAGTGCACAGTCTCCACAATGTTACTATGGGGCTTGAAAAGCTGGATTATCCATCTTTTGGGAATTAATTTGTTTATATCGCTAAGTACGTGGTCAACCATACAGCAGTGTGATTAGCTGCCACGGATTTCTCTTGGCACAGTATCACTTTTGCTCTGTCATGTAATTATTGTATTTTAGACAGGTTAGCAAAGGAGAATTCTTAGCCTGTAGTTACTTACTCTCCACTATCTATTGGAAAAAAACATAATACCTCTCACCACTTTATATAATCTCCCATTACAGAAAGTGTTCTCTATCTCCGAAAATACATAAAGACCAGATTTTGCCCTCTGGACGCCTGCAACTTAGTGGTCAATCTGTAAAGCTCCTGTTAAGTAACAGAGTGAGTTCTCAGTATTTGTCCTTCATCTCTGTTCCATTTTAAGGATCTAAGTGTCTGAGTAGAAGCAAAATGAACTAGAAAATGAGCCATTGCTGATACTTTTGTTCTCTGAAGTCTAGATGATTATAACTTTGTTTGGTTTTCTGACGTATTATGGGCAATTTGTCAAGTAGATAACATTAGTAGAATTGTAGTTTTAAAACACTTTTGATCACAGTCTATTTGGCTACAGTAGGAATGTGAAAAAAGTTGTAAATTGGTTATTACTCTGAGTGCAATTTCAATATAAAAACTTCCTCTTAAAGTGAGAAAGAAAAATGAGAACTGAAATCAATGAGAGGGTGTGTGCTGACTGTACAAACATGAGAACTCGTTGATTTCTATGTTATACTCTATGGAGGGTAAGAAGAATCACAGCCCATTCCCTTGCAAAATAATTGGTTCCAAATTACTGAACCTACTCTGTCCCAGTGTATGAACTGCCTGCTGTAGCCTGAGGCTCGTTTCCTGTGGCAGGAGGAGAGAAAGCAAGGACTAACTGTGTAGTGTCAAGAAGAACATGTTTGAGACTAAAGCTTTATATGTCTATTTTGACCTTGCTATGTGTTTTGATAAAATGAGATCCTCTTGAGTGTGAATTGTAATCCTCTTTAAATGGACAAATCGACATCTCAAGAACTGAGATATGGACATTAATGTAGAACTTACACATTTAGCCATTTGTTAATCACACTAAACACAGTGGAGTATTCGGAATATATGGTGTCCAGGGCTGTCTGAATTCTATAGCATATTGTGTGTACAGTATTCTGCACAGCCTGGCAAATGTTAGTGAATTCAGTAGCACTTCTGTGGCAGTAATGACATGTAACCATCTGTGATTTCGCACCTGCAGAAGCCAGTGTCAGCTGTTGAAGTTCAGCAGCCCTGGCTTTGCATGAATTTATTGCCAAAAAAGCTCACTCATTTACTAGCCGTGGAATTCAGATAACCCTTTCAGTGAACTTAAAAATCGTACATATTATATAGCAAAACAGTGCTCCAGAGAGAAAATCTCTACCAGGCTGCCTTTCTTAATACTGTTTGTATGCTATAGTGCTTTTATAGAGTAAATAAGAAGTTTATATAAAACTAATAGCACTGCTGGTACTGGGACACTGGTTAGTGCTCCCACTGGTACCGGGACCTTTCATGCAGGCGTTTTATGAATGCACATAGGGAGACAAGCTTTCCTCTAAAATGCAGAGAGGGGAAAAGGTAAACAGAGGCACAGAATGGTGAGCTGGCTTTACAGGCTGTACTGCAGCACCATGGGGAATCCAGGAGTAAAATCTCTCTCTTGATTTTTCCCACCAGTGCCTTAAACACCGCTTTATACCATCTGTCATGAAAATGAACAGGATTGGCTGGCTTTCTCTAGCTTCAGATTCTGCTAGCAGGCACTCACATGAAATGATTTTATATAACTAACCTCAGAATAAATACAAACTTTGTTTATTCTGCTAACAAGAGAAGCAGTTCTATTAAATGAGAATAGATCTCAGTTGTTTCTTACCAGAATGTGTGCTGAGCATGGTATTTCTCACATGACCACTCTGATTCATCACAGATGTCATTGTATTGCTTTCTATATCCTTCTACAAAAGACTTTCGTGGAGATACGCAGGCTTTATGTGTGGTGCAAACACCATCACCCTTTTCACTTAAGTTCTACTGCATAGGCAAACCATGCAATAACAAGATTAAAAGGATTGTGGGACCATGGAAGCTGTGACCTGTCAAGTCATTTAGTCTCTAAGACATAAATATTTGGTATTACAAGAGCTGCTATCTATAGACATACACATATTTTGTAGTTTTCTGTAATGAGCTTGAAGCAATTAGTTGTTATGTTCTAGCTGTTTTTAAGGTGGACAAAGAATTAAAAAAGTTTTAAAGATCTTGCTAACATTTCTAGTCTTGAAAATACATGGGAAGAGTAAGAAAAAAAAGGTCTAGAAAAGTTTTTGCTAGGAGGAACAGAAATAAGAACTTATTTTAAACAAGATTTAACTGTATTTCAAGTTCTTCCAACATGCTCATACATCAGATCTAGTCCAAGTCTTTTTTTTTTTTTCCTCACCACGTGTTGTTTTCAGTGGGACAATTAAAAAGGTTCAAAGACAATTATAATTTTTTGAGTAGTGAATGAATGAAAAAATTTTAGGTACAAAAATTGGCCCAATGTAATGGCAGCTTCCTACATGATGACAAATGTAATGGCTTTGCCCGAGTTACTGACATCACATAAATGATCATTTTTTGTAATTCTTGCCATTATGTGATTTAAAGAAGAAACATACATCGCCAAGAACACACAAAATGAATGAGTGATTTTCTTTATCGTGAGAGGCTGGGGGGAAATCAATTTGTTTAATAATAGTTTGGTAAAAAATGATAATGGTTTAAATGATGTTAGTCACAGCCTTTGAAGCTGTGCTATTTTAGTTGCAGAACAGGAAATGACCTATAGCTGTTGGAGGAACAGACAATGCAGAAAGGAAGAGCTGAGAGCAAACCACATCTCTGTGCTGGGGAAACTGCAGAACTCATGGGAAGCTAATTACAAAGAATTCACACTAAGTTATTTCAATATCTGTTCCTTTAGGCCTAATCACACTGTTTGCAGTGCAAGGTGTTAGACAAAGAACAACTTAAAGTACGAAGGGTTTTGTAAACTGGTCAAAAGTGCAATAGCCCCTTAGTTTGTAGAATATGGAAAACAAGTCCCTCTTTTTGAATACTACAGTATCAATGCACTTACAGAAGGTTTGCTCATAAACTCACAAGATTGGAGGCTTAATTAGTACTTAACTCTGTTGATGAAAAAGCTCTTATTACTTACACCTAAGAACTAGATCTTATTGAGAATTTGTTTCTACTACCATAAGTAAAACAGAACCTTTGCTCTGTGGTTATTATACAGGCACTTTCTCTGCTTCTTGAAGTAAAGATCCTAATGGATATAATGAGTATTTATAGCTTCAACAATAACAGTGTATAACCTCTAGGATCAAGGTAATTAAGGAAAATCAATAACAGTAGCAAAATCTCAATACGTCAGCATTTAACAGATAGCTGGTAAGGCCAGTGTCTACCACACAGCACATCTTCAAGATCAAATAGATTTTTTTTTTTATGCTTGAGATATGGCAGCCATATTTTCCAAGTGGCTGTAGAGTAAAATGAAAACCATACTATGATATTGTAAATGTATTTATTTGTTAAGAAAAAACATTATGACTTTTGATATTGCCTCATGACTTCATGCTGTATTTAGCTGTTTATTAAAATTGTGTCCAAAAACCTAGGATCTATGACTAAAGGAAGTTAAAGTTTACGTAGCTTGTTTTCTGAACAAAACTTTCTTATGATAATTTATTTTTTAAAGGAAAACTGTTAACAATGTGATTTAAAATACTTCAGCAGTTAGTGTTCACTGCTATTTTTACTTCTGTATGCAGTAGCATACAATGTTTTCTTGATCTATTTCTGCTATTGATGAAGTTAGCCAATTGTTTTTGTATAGAACTTTCTGCACCTGCCTTGCTGCATTTCACTTTGTGTCCTGGCCTCTTTGTTTGTTTGTTTCTTCCTGTTCTCCATAGTCCAATTATTAGCTTTTACAATTTGGTATACTTTCATGTTCAGTACCATTTCTTACTGTGCTTTAGGTCATTGAAGTGGTTGTGATTTCACCAAATTTGTCTCTTTCTAATAAAACAAATGCATCTTTCATGCTGGGATAAATTATATTTGTGTCCTAAATAGTTTTTCAACTGTCTTCAATGTCTTCCCTCTTTACACTTGCTTTCTGTGCCATGTAATTCTGTAGTTCACTGTAGTTACTGGTTTTGAAAGTAAGCCTTTGTTTTTATTTTACTTTTCTCTGCCTTTCCCTTCTCAAAGCATTTTAAATGCTCTACGTTGTCTTTCAGTTTTCTTTTTGTCTTTGTAGGTTGTAATCAGACCTCAACTAGCCTTCCTGTGCATAATTTCTCCTAGTCTGCTTAACAGAGCCATTTGCTGAGGTTTTTATTAGTTGACCAAGACTTATTGTACCTTCCTGTAAATCTTGCATTAGTATACACATGCAGCTTATTCTGACCAGCTATTTTCTGTTTGGGCCATCATATGATTCCTGGAAGGAAAAGAATCCAAATACTTGACTCCTTTCTGGTTGTTCCTAGAGTTGCCTGTCACTTTACATGATTACACAATTGGCAGAGGCTAGGAAGTAAGGTTAGATTTAGGAGTTCTTATTTTTATCATGAATACTTACAACAATTGAAGTAGCCTAATTGAAATGGATAAAAAAAAGAAATTACATTTTGTTATTTTTTTTTATAGGCAAGAAAATTGCTGACTCCAATCTAAGCATTGTCTTCTAGAGATATCTCTGTTCTAAGTAGCAATTTCATCCCTTCTTTCTCTTGTATCTCCTACAATGGCTTTTGTGTAACAAGATCAAGGGTTAAGTTGAATCAATTATCACCCACTTTTTGTCCATTCCTTAAATACTTCTTAGTCACTTGCTCTGAAAAGGAAGTCAAGAGGCAAACAGCTGAATTTATTCCCAAATGCCATGTAACAATTGAAGGGTAAATCCTTTGCTCATATTTAAGCTTTCCTCTATCCTTTGCCACATGGTTATTCTCTGAGTCATAGTTATTTTAGATGAATAGTCCTCAAATAGGATATAAAAATAACACTCTGGGAGATAATGAGGTAATTGGCAAAAGTTAATGTAATGCAGTTGAAACAAGTGATCCACAAAATTTGGACAAAATTGTTTCTTGACATGAGTCATGTAACTCGTCAGACTACTAAAAATCTAGGTTTACTTTTAAACATTTTCACTATTTACTAAAGCGAAATTGTTACAGTTTTTTTACACATGTTGTACTAGATGATCTCTAAAGATCCCTTCCAACCCTACCATTCTATGATTCTATGAATCATTATTATAATACAGATCTAGCAAGATAAATTCAGCTGGCCAGTTGCAGGGCAGAATCACCAAATACCTTGTATTTATTACCTGGAAATGTTTTAATTGTATCTGCTAAGTAAGGTTGTCTCAAGTTTTCAACAGGAAGGTATGATGAGAAGAGGCTGAGAGATATGCCTCAGAAAAATGGTTTATTCCATTACACTGTCAACATGCACTCCAAATGAACACCAAAATAAATAGTTTTATGAAACCTTTCAATTTTTTAATAAGTCAAAATACACTTTTCTGACAGTATAATTGCTTTTCAATGTGGGCCTTAAATCTGCACCACTATAAAAGAATAATGCTACAGTAGATCATTTATGAAAACTTAATGAAAACTGAGTTAGTGAACCTCGGAGCCAGTAGACCTTGAAATTCACTTTCAAAAACTAATTTGCAGTAAATGTATGAGAAACATATTTAGACATGATAAACTTTCAGTCTTCTGTTAGCTAGGTGCAGAAGTTTATCTTGATTAACTATTTTTTCTTTTAATTAGTCATTCACATAGGTAGCCAAGATGTTGTGAGTTACACTGCCATTAGTGACATTCATCCAAGAAGAGCAAAATTATCTACTTTTTGTTAGCTTGCATAAATAATGTAGTATTCAAAATCATGCTATTTCTTCTCTAGCCTTCACTTTGTGTATCTTCCCTGTCACTGAAATCCATGGGCTATTTTGAGTGTAGTTAGGCAAGAAAAAAATATAAACTTTGTTAGCAAACCCTAACTATTTAAAAGCTCTAAGCATTAATTTTATGTGAATATAAATGCTTCACATTACTATATGTCTGTGTCTGAAACTGTAACAAACTCAGTCAAGATCAAGAGATGTTTCACACTCTTGCTTCAACCTTCTGCTGCTTCTGTGTCATTTATGTAGATAAAAGTTAGTAGCAAGTATAGCCCTTGTGTTGAAAGGATATGAGAAAGGAGTTGCACTGATTTCAATGGGAGATCCATGACAAAGAATAACACATGCTTTGATGATGCCAATCTGTTTTCTATGAAACAAAACAGGTTTGCCCAGAAATGTTTGTGTTCATGAGTTCTGCAGTAGTGCACCCTCTTAAATGAGCTTGCTAGCTCAGAAAGTGAATGGTGTTCTGTTTAAGAGTACTGTGAAATGAGCAATTTCAATTCTTTACCTCAACTTTCTAGAGCACAAAGTAAAATGCCCTAGTCTGGAGATGTTTGGCCTTATGACTGGAAGCTGAGTATGTCTTCTGCATTTCCTTCTGTAAATTCCTTAGTTCTTTCCAGTTCTTTCAATTGCTCCTGCAAATTGCAAAGCATAGAATGAAGGTTTTGGTGTCAGTGTGATTTATCTCTGGCTCACTGTGAACAGGTTGCAGATGGATTATATGAGTTTCAGTGCCATAAAGTCATTGTTCTTGGAATAAGAATGGTGATTAAAAGATAACAGGCTGATTAGCTGTTTATTTCAGCTATATTTTTTTTTTTGTATTATATGAAAGAAATTTAAACTTATAAGACTCTGGGACTCCAGTGTTATGATCAGATAGATTTCCATGTCAAACTTTCTGTACATTCTTTTTCTCAATAGCTTTTCTAAATGTAGGAGGATACATTGCTTTACCGAAGAGAGAAAGAGAAGGAGTCACAGATATGTTAGNCTACTTTTTGTTAGCTTGCATAAATAATGTAGTATTCAAAATCATGCTATTTCTTCTCTAGCCTTCACTTTGTGTATCTTCCCTGTCACTGAAATCCATGGGCTATTTTGAGTGTAGTTAGGCAAGAAAAAAATATAAACTTTGTTAGCAAACCCTAACTATTTAAAAGCTCTAAGCATTAATTTTATGTGAATATAAATGCTTCACATTACTATATGTCTGTGTCTGAAACTGTAACAAACTCAGTCAAGATCAAGAGATGTTTCACACTCTTGCTTCAACCTTCTGCTGCTTCTGTGTCATTTATGTAGATAAAAGTTAGTAGCAAGTATAGCCCTTGTGTTGAAAGGATATGAGAAAGGAGTTGCACTGATTTCAATGGGAGATCCATGACAAAGAATAACACATGCTTTGATGATGCCAATCTGTTTTCTATGAAACAAAACAGGTTTGCCCAGAAATGTTTGTGTTCATGAGTTCTGCAGTAGTGCACCCTCTTAAATGAGCTTGCTAGCTCAGAAAGTGAATGGTGTTCTGTTTAAGAGTACTGTGAAATGAGCAATTTCAATTCTTTACCTCAACTTTCTAGAGCACAAAGTAAAATGCCCTAGTCTGGAGATGTTTGGCCTTATGACTGGAAGCTGAGTATGTCTTCTGCATTTCCTTCTGTAAATTCCTTAGTTCTTTCCAGTTCTTTCAATTGCTCCTGCAAATTGCAAAGCATAGAATGAAGGTTTTGGTGTCAGTGTGATTTATCTCTGGCTCACTGTGAACAGGTTGCAGATGGATTATATGAGTTTCAGTGCCATAAAGTCATTGTTCTTGGAATAAGAATGGTGATTAAAAGATAACAGGCTGATTAGCTGTTTATTTCAGCTATATTTTTTTTTTTGTATTATATGAAAGAAATTTAAACTTATAAGACTCTGGGACTCCAGTGTTATGATCAGATAGATTTCCATGTCAAACTTTCTGTACATTCTTTTTCTCAATAGCTTTTCTAAATGTAGGAGGATACATTGCTTTACCGAAGAGAGAAAGAGAAGGAGTCACAGATATGTTAGCTTTGTTACGGAAAAAAAAAAAATCAAGTTCAGTTTCGTTTGGCTCACTGATAAACAGAAATGAGTAGATTTTTTTTTTATCTGATCCCTTGCAAAGCTTTCACTTCTGATAATAATAAAAAATGGTTAACAGTTACACAGCTATTATCATCAATAACTCAGCCCTGCTTGAAGATGAATAATATATATTTAGGCTGATTTTAAAGATGGAGTAAATAAGATGAACAGCTTTCCCGTGGTCACAAGGAAGATAGTATAAAGACTAAGTTGTTTCTCAGACCCATTCATCATCCACTGTCTCTACTTAATACTGTCTCTTAAATTTCTACTTAGAAATTTCATTTTGTATGCCAAATGACAGTACTTCACAGAATCACAGGATGGTGAGGGTTGGAAGACACATCTAGAACTCATCCAATCCAACTCTCCATCAAGGGGCACTGGAATGTGTCCAGGTGGGTTTGGAAACCTGCAGAGAAGGAACCTCCACACCCTCTCTGGGTAGCCTGTGCCAGGGCTCATTCACCTCAACAGACTGAGATTTCCACTAGTCAGTGTAATAATGTACTCTCATCAATGAGTGTCTTGTGTCTCTGTTACAGTTCTGGGAGAGTGGTTTGTAGTCCAGTAGTACGCTTTCATGTACTTTAATATTTACACAGATTAAGTGTTATAGGTACAAGTCATTGCTCTGTAATTAAAAAAAAAAAAAAAACCCACAAAAAAAACAGGCGCTCATGAATACCTTACTGGCCAAATCATTCAAGAGTTGAGTGTTTATCTCCTTTTCTTAATTGAAATACCCTCATCTGTTTGATATTGTTTCACTTCTCTCTCTCAGTCCCTTAAAAATACTGAAACAAGATTAGCATAAAACTCTGCCCAGCTTTGTAGTCCAAATGTAAATCATTTAATGAGAGTGCTTTTCCAATCATTGTTCTTTAATTGGCTCAAGTGGAAATAAATGACACACGTCAGTTGCAGTTTTTGTAAAACTTCTCAATGTAAGGTATGACAAGATGATAAAGTGTGTGTTATTGAGCAGGATACATTTTGAATATTAGATATCACCAGGAGGCTATGGTGGCATCCCTTCACAAGCTGACATGAAACTCCTCTGTCAGCTCACAATTGCTCACAATTACTAATATGAACCACAACTATTTGTCTCATGAAGTTCTTTGCATGATTATTAGAGGTTTTTTTGTTTTCCCAGTGATTTAGTAAAATGAGCAAAAATCATGAGTAAGCTTTTTTTTTTGTTTCTTTTGCTTAATCTAATAATATAAAAACAGGTGCTTTCTCATAAACTGGAGTTAGCAAAAAGAAGGGGTATTCCCATGTCCCACAAAAGAGGGAAAAATGCAGTTAACTCTCATACAGAGTACTGATTGATCAAAAAGTACTTTTTTTTTAATGCTTCCATATCACAATCAATTCTTAATTAAAAAGAAATAAAAAAGGAGGTTAGTACAATCTGTCATTAATGTGCTTGTACCTGCTAATACTGACAGAGCACATCATAAATATGTATATTAATTACTGAAGCGCCTAGAACCCTTTGAGCTTTACAAAGCTTTCTATTTCCCATCGCTTGCACTTGGGTAGCTGCTGTCACACTCAGTGGGAGTCTTACATGTGAATTCTGGGGAAGAACCAGTGGTCTTTGGTTCTAGAAGCATATAGAATAAAACACCTTCTACAGCATGCACAAAATAAAACAAATTCAAAACATGATGGGGTTAAAATAACATCTATTTTCAGTTTTGTTTATTTGAATGGAGATTCAAAATACAAAATAAAAAATAAGTTTAAAATTACAAATAATAAAAAAGTTTATCTGGTCACCAATATATCACAGCAAAAAAACAGGATCATATTCCTAATCATAGAGGTATCTGCTGTCATGAGCAAGGGTAAACTGCAAAACATGAAACAAAGAACATTTTTTTTTTAGTGAGGAATGTGGTTGGCCCCTTCCTTGGTGGCACAGGGAAAATGCAATATATATTGATTTTTAATCTTTTTCACTTTTAAAAGAGCAACAATCCTGGCATTTGCACAGCACCATTAAATTGCAGTTACAGAGCTTAACAAACAGTTGAATATGCAAAGCATCATTTTACGGCTACCTGCTCCTCCTCCTCTCTCAAGTTGGGAGTTATTGACAAGCCTCCTGAAGTACAGGCCATTTCTGCTTGGTTATTTGACGCATATAATACTGATGCATCCTGGAAATCCTTCCAGATAGCATCAGCCACAACATGCAAAGCTGGCCTTTAGCTGATTTCTCTTGCTATTTGGCCTGGGATTTAAAGCCTTTATATGTGGCATATCTCAGATTTAGAATAAGAGACCAGGGTAGCACTTAGTGGGACTGAGGGAGGGAAGCAGTTTCCTGAGAAGAAATGCATACACTTGGATCCAAAATATGTCAGTGTGATTCTGGATATAAAAAACTTTCAGTCCTAACTTAAACTGTCTGAATCATCCTTCCAAATCCAGGAGCCTAGTTTGCAGGTGTGGAAATTAAGCAGCTTGATTCTTAAAATAGGATGTGTGAATATGGCCTAAGTGCCTTAAAGGCAAATCATTTTTGTTCATCACTGCTAATTGCTAAGTGAATTTCAAGGTTCTTCATTGTGTTAATTACAGGATACTGAGAAATCCCAAAATGAATCTCTGTGAATTCAGAGAGCATTGCTATCACTGTACGCCCTAGTCTTTAATTATGGTAAAATTACAATGGGATTGCCTAATTTTAAAACTTCATGTTTTAAGGGGAAGGAAAATAGAGCCAGCTCTAGTCCCTTATGCAGCAGTAAAGAAAGCTAGGACTGTATGCCAGTGTTATACCAGTCTGACTCATCCTTCAGATGATCGGCTTCATTACAGATGAGGACGGATGAATCTACTGTGGAGGTGGTGTTTGGCTCACGTAAGAGTCCCACACCTCTGCAAATCAGCTTCTCACTGTGGCCCAAATCCACTGATGTACGTAAATATATGGCTAACTCATATTTCAGGATTAGTTCTATTGAAGTTGAAAAACAGAAAGTACTCGATTTTATCTGCAGCAAAAACCAGACATGGAAGTACAGTTTTGGAAGACTATCTGCTTTGCCTTGGGATGGAGGGAATCATAAATTTTGAATGCTGTGGAAAAGACATTTCCAAGAATTCACAGAAATGTCTGTGGCCATCAGTTCCTGCAGGCACATGTACAAACAGAATCAAGCAAGGTAAATAAAATGTTGACTAGCAATATTACTGACATCGCAAATTTTCTTCCAAGTTGTTCAGGGACTTTTTGTATATAGAAAGTCTCAGCTACATTTCTCAGTAAGTCTGTAGCCCTGTGGGTCAATTAAAATGATCTTATTAAGTTAATGTGGCAAAGAAAAAGGAGCACTGCAAACAAAAAAGAAAAAAGAGGAGATTCTAGCATATTCCATGATAATAATAAGGCCTGATCTTTATTCCGTTTTGAGCAGCTGAGTAATAAACCTTGTTGAGACTTAGCTTGATTGATAGATGGCTTCTATCCAGTGACTCTAGATAAGACAGTAGGGAAAAAAGCAGTACAAAAACAAAAAGGAAAAAAATAAAACTGATCTCAGGCTGTTATGGTCTGATGGCTCAATGTGCTACTTTATGTCTGCCAGCATATTGATTCTTTGCATTTGATATCACTAAACTGGCACTTTTACCAAGTGAAAGAATAGGATCAGGAATGACAGAGGGAGTCAGTGCCTAGTTTCTCTAGCTTCAAGGCAAACAAATAACATAACAATGATTTACTTTTGATAGGGATAAAAGAAACTGGTGAAGTTGACCATTGATTACTAAGCTTGTATTTTGCAGGAAAACCTTTGAATGATTTTTTTGCTTATTGTTGTTATTCAGCTCTGTAGAGATATTATAATGCAGAACGAACTTACAGGGTTCTCTGAGCGAGCGTTATCAGCAAGTTTACCAGATGTGTGTCTGTGGTGTTGCTAGGGCAGAGAAAAGTGTTGTAAATCAGAATTTTCATATAAAAATAAAACACAGCTAGCAATATACTCTGCACAAACTAGTGACTGAGTTTGAAAGGACAAAGACTCTAGGACAAAACTGATTAATATTTTACCGAGTAAACCTCACAAATAATTTACAGGAAGATTTTTGTTCAAAGTTCTACATGATTAATTTGTATTCAGTCTCCCTATACATACAAACTCCTCTTTGTATCTTGAGGTGCTCTGTGCATGGAGAGAGAACAAAATATTGCAGAGAGGATCTTCCATGTAAATGGCACGTTGTTTTATGTTCAGGAGTTACAGCAGATATGAAGGAAACTCTTGAATCACTTTGTTTTGATTTGCATTGGGTTTTTTCAATGTGATATTTATTGGATGAATGTTGCTTGGAAAATGTGTTTAGATGACTTATATGAGAAATTGTGGTGTATTACTTACAAGGGGTCATTCCTAATCTTGGATTTTAAAAGGAAATGCCTTTATCCCCCAATGACACATAATGATTAACATTCACATTCAAGATATTTGAATTCTTCCCAACTTTTCCCAGTTTACCGCTTAGAAATGTATTGTAGTCTTGGCTACGTAGTTGTCGAAGACCAAATGAGGGCAGAGACACGTACACATGTCTGAAATAAAACATTCAGACAACATTCCTCTGCTGTTGCAAATAGTCAGTTTTTACTATAAATGAGCAATATCCAGCAGTGTGCAGGGAGTAATGTGGAAACATTACAGAAGTCTGCATTTCCTGTGTGTGGGTTAGTTAAAGATTTAATCCTTTATGTAAGATGAAAGGCACTGTAGGTTTCTGAAAGAGTATATGCATTCACTGAGCCAGAGAATAATTATAGCACAGTGTGTTATAAAATTGATGTTTCTATGTTCAGTTTCATTGTCTTGTTGTAGCCTGTGTCTTAATGGATTAATTAGTCCTCCATTAGTGTGTTTACTCTGGGTGATGGAGTAGTACCTGCTTTAATTTTTCTGACTTATTTTTTAACTCTTTTATGAAACTTGTTTTTTATGGAATCGTTTGATTGTGAAATTTCCTTTTTCTAAATGGATAAAAGATGAAGGGAAGATGGAGTATGTATGTCACAGTGTTTCAGATGATTTTTTCTGTCCAGTTTGCGTTGGATCTATTCAGAAGTCAGATTCTTGTTGAGTTATTGATGCCGATATTAAAGATAAACTTGTGTTTTATATCAAGGAATTGGTATATGTAGGTTAGTTTACATTTTTGTTACAAATGCGACCTTAGTTTACCTTACTGCATTCATTCTCTCACCGACTCAGTCACCTGATGTAGCTTAAGACTAGCTGCTAGGTTTCATGGTGTTGAACTCAGCAAATCGGTATCTGATGTTTCAGATCGTTTCTGCTTTGGAAACCTTTGAGGACTTTGGACCTTGTTGAGATGATCACTTTTTCTCCTTTGTCTGTCCTTCCAGGAGAAATATCATCAGAATGAAATTATCAAAACAGCTGCCTGAGTATTGATTCAACAAATACAGCCAAGGCTTTAAATGAGCTGTAAGAGTGACAGATCTAAAATGTTTGAACATTGGTCTGTTTCTACAGCAGCACCATCTCCACTCCTTTTTCTGTGTAAATGTTCTTGGTAAAAAGTTGCAAAGAATTTGAAACTCCTTCAAGTTTCCTCTCATTGGTTCCTTCCCTTTCTTTGTACTTGCTCTCTGTTCCTTATTTCTGTCTTCTGCTTTTCTTTCTTCTGCTTAAATTTGGTTGTTGATGTAGAAGCTAGTCTGCGAATCCTAAAGCAAGTAAAATTTCCTTTCCTATATGGGACAAAATAAAGACAATAATCTCTTGTTGTATTGGGTTTTCTAAACCAACTTCAGGTTTTCTGCACACGGCTCTAACATACTGCAATGACAACTTTAATAATATTGACATTAATTTTGTAGATTTCAGTTGAGTCTAAAATAAGGGGTTTGATGTGAGACTAGATCATGTAAGGGCTGATTCCACAAGGGAAAGCAGAGATTGTTTTTATAAGCTTTCATTTCTACCAGAGACTGAATCTTCTGTAGTTGCTATACATCAGAAGCAGCATTACTTCTCCTGTGGGTAGGTAATGTCCACAGCATGATTTCTCATGTGACTGGTAGAGCATAGATGAGTGATGCCTCTTGCACTTTTCAAGGCACTCTTTGGAGGAACATATGAATTCAACAGCACCTCCTAGGACTCCTGAGACTTTTCCCTCCCTCTTGGCACATCCTGCCATTTTGCAGATACAACCAATGCACTGTGTGAAACTGTATTTCATTTAATCATATATCAATATTCCTCCTTTAAAACAGGCAGTCTGTTGATGAATAAAGAAACATACATTCCATTATTTCTTTAAATAACAAGAATGAACTCTTCAGCACAAGTGAAAGCAGACCATATGCCTTCCCTTTGGGTATCCCTTGGCACTGAGGTTCTGGCATCACACTCCTTCGTGTAGAAGCCAGCAAAAGATGTTTAATGGCTTTCAGACTCCAAAATGAGTTCTGCGGCCATGTGTGTCCCTCTCCAGTTGTCTGAGGAGATGAGCTTGAATTACAGCTCAGCCACTGCTGCCAAGCACTCTCCATTATTCCAGCAGACCAGGTTGCCAAGCAGGATTTATGGTCCTTTTAACTCAATATCAGGCAATGGAGAAGCATTGTGTGATACAGACTGTATACCAGATATTCTTATCAATAGGAGACTGTCTAAAATCAGATTGATAATCAAGTCTGTAACTTTCATATTGGTAATTGGCACCACACAGATGTAGTTCAATATAAAAATACAAACTAAGAACACAGAAGAAATTACTTTGTTTGCAGATTAATGCACTATGCAGATCATACAAATTGCTTTCGTATTAAGATTTTCTAACCTCTATTCTTGCCCTCTGTCCGTGAAGTTTTTTGAATACGCCTGCAACACAGTAGCTCTTGTGATTGGGTACAATCTTGATAATTGCAATTGAATATTATTTTTAATCAGTTGTGATCTGAGGCAAAGCAGGCTCGTCTGTTGCTAATAGCAATGAAGCTCTGAATATATTAAGCTTTATTTTTTGTTCCTATGAACAAAGACAGTTATGGTCTAGATGTAAACATTTACATTCAGATATAAAAGAACAATTGGTTTCTTCTGTGATATTCATAGTTTAAGACTCCATTTTATCATGAACCAGAAGTCTATCTTTCCAGTTATTTATAACCAGGGGGAAAAAAAAGAAAATAATTTTAAAGTGGTCTACATGTATTTGCAGAATAGATAAGCTATGTAACTGCTTGTGCTGTTGTATCTCCACTAATTTGAATATAATGAGCAAACTCTCACCTCAAAAAGATTGGGTCCCGGGGGTTAACATATTAGCTCTTTATCTCTAGTGCTATAAAAAATGTCACTGCCATGCAGCTAATTATATTAAATAGTTACAGATATAAAATACATTGGAATGGTTGTTTAATAGGCAGGCAAAAAAAATGGCATTGCAGCTATAATTTTCTTGATTCAATTTTTCCAAAACATTACTGAGTTTTAAGATTTTTTTGAACGCCCTTGCCAACAATACAAATGGCACCCTTGACCTTTAGTGTAAGCTCAAAAACAACAGCTGTAAAACACAGGTAAATGATAACATGGCTTACGTCAGTATGATTAGAGTATCTTTGTACAACATGATAAAAGTAAGAAACAATAAAACAAAGAATAGAATTTTGCTCTTTACTGTTCACTATGAAGTATTTAAGTATTCAAGCAAGTTATTCTTTTGTGATAAAGAAACTGCTGGTGATTTTTACTGACGGTTGGACTCAGCGTCAGAAGCAGCTTATCTAGTGTATCCTTTAAAGATCTGCTTATTTTCCTGTGTCCGTGCTAGACACAAGCTTCAATATCTTTCATGTTATATATTAATCTGCTCAGATTTTTTGTTAAAACTCATTTTAACTGCACATCTCATCCTATCATGAATTCATGTATGTTTTTCTTCTTCTGTTTCATCTTGTTGCTTGAGAACAAAGGCTTTGCATTTAGGCTATAAGGCAATCTAACTAATGGCTAAATTAGTGGTATTCAGAGGATACCAACTAAAGCTAAATTTGTATTGATGTTTACAGTTGCCATTAGATTTCTGGATGACTGGTTATTAAGCTGAAATAATGAGACCTGATATTCTCATGTTATCCTACCATCTCAGACTGTGCTGAAAGAAGCACTGTAGAAGTCATCCCAAGTTCTGATAAAAAAGTCTATGGAAAATATGATCCCAACTGTATAAAAGCTTTAGATAAATCAAACATGAATTGAACAAACTTATACTGGAATCTCAACTGCTTTCTGACAGTGTTGTAAGTCAGTCTTCATAGAGTGTTCATGGTTTGCTAGTGACTCCATTTTAAAATGTGTTGCTTTGGTTAGCTTTAGTTGGATTTAAACTTCAAGAAACCCTAAAAGAACCTGCAAAGGGAGACCTTTTTTTTTTTTTTTTTCACTTTGGTAGGAAGAGCCTCAGAGCTGCTTCTCTCTCTATGTACCATTCTCCCCACCAGTGATGAGTTACCTTCTGTTAGATTCAATTAGACATGTTCCACTGTGTCTGTAAGGCACCTCAGACATTTCCTGTGAAGTGTCTTTATCTGTCATAAATTGGATCCATTTGACTTATTTGTTAGTATATTTATTTGAAGAAATAGAAAAATTAGCTTCCGGTAGTGTACACTGGGGCTGAAAATGAATGTTTTCCCTGAGGATGCCTCTTGGGGATTTTCCTGTTTGGATGGAGCAGGATATTTTTTTGAAATTTTATGGAAAGCAATGTGAATTTCTGCTTAGTGGTTTTCTCCTTGCTCCTCCTCTACCTTCCAGTACATGGAATGCAACTGCCTGGATCACACATGAGTGCCTAGAGGATGAATATTAAATGTAGGGCACTGCAGGAGATGGGATCATCTCCATCATGGTACTGATTCACTGGTAGAGACTCTTACATGAGAATTTCCATCCCCACTGTGGGCAGATGTGTGGGAAGAGGCCTATGGACATCTCTGGCTTTGTGCACACTATTCATTGTGCTCCTCTCACTTAAAGGCTGCTTTGGTTTGTGTAATTTTACAAGCTACTGAAGCAGGACCTATTGATATTTAAAAAATAATTAAAACAGTCAGAGTATTGAGTATTAAAATGCTGCCTTTTGCAGTATCTATTTTTCATATTACAGCATAAGATTTTCACTCTACTTTTGCTATTATGAATCCATTACATGTAAATGAATGAATACTATTGTTAATAACCATTTACAGCATACAGTGTAACAGCTCCAAAGGAGCTATTAGAGTTTACTGTATGCTGTGAATATATATGAAGAACAATACACAGACCTCAGCTAAACTGTAATGAGTGCATTGACATAACATTGACTCTGAAAAGAATCTAAGGCTCCATTGCATGTGAATGGCAAAACAAAGAAATTCAAAGTCCAGACTCCTCTTCTTTAAATCACTCTGCTACAACATTATGTGATGGGTATTATTACTGGTAACAGTTCTGCAGCGTTGTTCATAATGGAGCATACAATGATTACCACTTGTACTATGGATACCAGTGTTTAGTTCACAGGGTCACCTGCTGTAGTGCTGGGATAGCCCTCACATTTGGCTTATCTTGCATATCAGCATGTAGTGTATATGGGGAAGTTCATAAGTTTACATCTTTCATGTGAAATATTTTAGGTAGAATACAACCTGGGTTTTTCCATAGGTGAGTGTGCTTGTCCCAGAAGAGTGTTATGAGAAAATGTTTGCTACATTTGTGTGCATGTCTCTATTTTAATGTTGGAGTTTTAGCAACACCTTCAGCACAAGTGCAGATCTGAACAAGAGTAAAAGTGCAATAGGATTAATCCAAGCCATTGCAATATACATTTATTCTGCTTCTAATATGAACCTGGAGATAGTTTTTTTTCAGAGGCAAAATACATTTTGCCTCTATGCTAACTCTATTCTAAAACTCTGGTGACATACTTTATAGACTTCTAACTCAACATTGATGTGGTAGAAGACTGCTCAGAGGGAACTCAATAAGTACTCACAAATTGTTTCACTTGCTACATCCATTAGGCAGACCAACAACTTTTGGTTCCTAATTTTTCAATGATATTTTCTGCTTTAGTTTATTGCTTTTGATTGCAGCTTTCATCTATTCTGCAGGAAATGAACTGAATTTCTTCACATTCATTGACCACACTTAGGAATTAGTGGAAATGCAAACTTAAATGGCTGTCCAAATTTGGTGTTAACATTGATACCCTTTGCTTTTTGTTTTCACTTTTATAGCTTTTCTTCCTGGTGATGTTCGACTGACTTCCCAAAATATGAACCAGATTATTGGTAGCTGGCACAAAGGTGCATGAGGAAGGTCACTAAGGTCATCCTTTAATTTGAGTTTCTTCTGAGCCAGTTGTGATTCCAGAAACTTTCCTGAGAGCCAGCAGTGCTCTCTAACAAGCAATCCCTCTGATGCTTGCTTTTCTGAAATGCAGGTGAAAGGCAAGGTAGAAAGCAAAGTTTTGATCTTTGGAGTCCAGACACAATTCTCAAAATGCAGACAACTTCACTGGGTAACGCTGCCCAGAGCTTTCTTACTGTTCACAACTGTGTGTCCTAAAGAACATCGTCCTGAGCTCTAGCATAAAGTCACGGCAAAATTACATTTGATGTTTTAAGTAGAAATTGTTTTCCATCACATTGAAAAGGTGAAATTCTCTCTCTTGTGGAGTCACAATGTGAATGAAACTGTTTAAACCAAAGAAAGGATAATAAAAAACCTATATGAAGCCAAAAAAAAGAAAAAAGTAATATGCTTTAGTGCCTGGAATGAACTTCTTTAGACCAGGACATAAGCAAAATAGAGCAGCCTGACAGCAAAGTTCTTGACACAGTCAAACTGACACTTCCCAATTTGTGTGCTAGTTGAAAAGAAAAAGGTAACAAATGTGCACACAGAAACCTGCTCTATTGGGCATTTTTTTTCTTCTTTTGGGAGGTCTCAATATATGTAAATATAAATTAATGGTAAATCTATGTGTTTACCTCAGCCATAATGAAGCTGAGAAATTAAAACTTCTCTGTTTAGTATGTATTTTTGATAGAAAGGTGTACGTTTATCCCTTTATGTAGTATATGTGAAGTCAACCTTTTTGACATGCACTTAAGGATCAGCAGTCAAGGGACAGCAGTGTTATAGAACAGCGTTGCCTCAGTGGCCTTCCAACCACTGTTAGCATTGTACTGTGCTGGTGCCCACAGAGTTTTAACAAGTAGGCTGCCTGACATCATCAGAAAATCATCACTTTAAGACTTGTACTCTGTCTTCACAGTTTCTCATCTCTTATCCAAAACTAATGAACTGTTATTTTAATATCTGTTTTCTAAGCACGTCTCCTTTAATTAGGTCCTGCACACTTCTTAGATTTGTCTCATTGCCAATATTAAACTGTTTTCTGTATAGCAAGCAGATTCCAAGGCAGATGTCCAATCTTTTTGGATTTTGCTTACTGATTGTAACAAATCTATAGAGCTAAATTCTTTTGTTGAGCAACAGTTCTACACTGAGATCTGTAAAACCTCTCCAACACAGCAAGAGTACAGAAGCATTAGTAGTAATAACGTCCTCTGATGGCATTGCCTTGCATTTTTGCTTCAAGTTTCTATTTCTTCTCTTCCATTTCTTTGGCCAAGAATTTGGCTGAACTGGAAACTTCACTCTTATATGTACTTCATTTTAAAAAATTGGTCAGAAGTTTTCTCAGACAAACCAGATACCCAAGCCACTCACATTTTAGAGTATAAATCAAGTGTATACTAATAGAGAGTTAGAACTAGCAAAAGGAAGAGGTAGTGAATGAGAGAATTGGATTAACTTGGAGAGTAGTCTTTCAACAGGTTTGATATTAGATACTGCAAAGAATCAGATTTTGTTTGTTTCAAATCCCAAACAATTCAGTTACACTCAATGAAGGTGCAGAATGAGGCAAGGCAAGATTGTTATTCTGCTGTCTTTAAGTAATAACTTTGAAAAGAAGTAAACTGGGAGAAAGTTCCTGATTCTATTTGACATTAGAATCATCTTAAGAGATGGGTTCCCAGAGGTCCAGTCTGTGCATCTGTAATTTGAAGGAACCTCCACAGACCCATCCGCCAATGCTGTAACTGTCAGCTGTCTGTACTGTATTTGGTTTTCCATGTTATAAGGTTGCATTCTATGTCCTTTATAAAAGGCACGTTAGACAAATTTCCTGAACTATTTTTGGAGGAATCTGCTACACTTCTAAATAGCTAGAACCACTATGAAAATCAGCTGTAATTTCATAGAATCACAGAATGGTAGGGGTTGGAAGAGACCTCTAAAGATCATGTAGTCCAACCTCCTTGCTCAAGCAGGTCCACCTAGATCAGGTCACACAGGAATATGTCCAGGCAGGTTGAAAACCCCCAATGAAGGAAACTGTGCCAGGGCTCCCTCACCCTTACAGTAAAGAACTTTTTCCTTAATTCAAATGGAACTTTTTGTGTTCCAGCTTGTGTCCGTTATCTCTAGTCTTATTAGTGGACACTACAGAAAAAAGTGTTGCCTCATCCCTTTACATACACCGTTTAAATACTTGTAAGTGTTAATGAGATCCTTCCTCAATATCCTCATGTCCAAGCTGAAGAGTCACTGATTCTGCAGCCTTTCCTCATAAGGAAGATGTTTCAGTCCCCTGATCATCTTGGTGGCCCTGTGCTGGACTCTCTTCAGCAGTTCCCTGTCCCTCTTGATCTCCGGAGCCCAGAACTGGGCACAGGACTCCAGATGAGGCCTCACCAAGGCAGAGTAGAGCCTGAGGAGAACCTCCGTTGACCTGCTGACCATACTCTTCTTGATGCATTCCAAGATGTTATTGGCATTCTTGGTCATGAGGGCACATTGCTGGCTCATGTTCAGTTTATTATCAACCAGGCCTCCCAGTTCTCTCTCTGCAGAGTTACTCTCCAGCAGGTCAGCCCCCAGCCTATACTTGTGCATAGGGTTATTCATCCCCAGGTACAGGACTCTGCACTTGCTCTTGTTGAACCTCATCAGATTCTTCTCCACTGAACTATCAAGCTGGTCAAGACCTTGCTGAATGGCAGCACAGCCTTCTGCTGAATCAGCCAGTCCTCTCAGTGTGGTATCGTCAGTGAACTTGCTAAGGGTCACTATCCCCTCATCCAGGTAGTTGATACCTTACTTATGCATCATAAGTCTATACTGAGACTGTCAGACTAACTGCACGTGCACAATCATTCCCAATGTACATGCAGTGATTGGACTGGCTTTGTTCAGTGCTGGAGAGGCTTTGGAGCAGCAAAGTTCACAGGGCGACCACACTCCTTAGCACTGATCATACTCAAAGAGTTAATTGTGCAAATACACAAATTCAGTGAGGCTGCTTGCGTGGCTATAGTTACACATAGAGTGAGTTTGTGCTGTTGGGATGATACCGGGCCCAACCACATTGTGTTGCTGTCAGACAATTAACTTCCAGAAGAAATGTGTCATTTAGGCTATTCTGTGTGTTTTTTATGCATACTGGAAAGCAGGACAAAGTACGTGCTCTTAACAAGTTACAGGAAGAGTATATGGTTGTTTTCTCTTTGTCTCTGTTAAGACACTTTCAACATGCCAGAGCTGAGAACCTTTAATTTATCACCTTGTGCTTAGATCTTTATTGCACTCATTGCTTAAGCTAATACAGGTGGTCATGCTTTGCTTTGCAGCTGGTTTTGCTGTTACCGAAGGTTCCAGTTTATGTTTTTCTATCCTATCTCTATTTCTTAGATGAAGAAATTGTTGTTCAGTTTATTTCATTTGCCTTTATCAGTTCTTTATCATTTTATTGTCATTTCTCTGCTGTGATTCTAAAGAACAATGTTTATTCCCCCTGCCCAGCAATGCTTAAAACTGATTCTCTGTGTTGCAATTGTTCTTTATTTCTTTCAAATGTGACATTGTCTATTGTTTACAGTGTATTTAAGAAGAGCAGAGACTTGATGCCTTTTAGAATTAAATGCTTTCCTTCTTTCTGAAAGTCTCCTTATGTTTTTGTAAAGTACTAAGTATCCTCATGGTGTTCAAAAAAAGGGAACATGATTATGAACACAACAGAGAGGAAGAAAACTGTCAATCTGAAAATGGTTCCTCTTACTCAGCAAATCCCTTCTCTCTGAATCATTGTCTGATGGTAGTGACACAGAAAGCTTCTAGTAATCTTTATTATACTGCTTAGTACTGCAGTCAATATAACTGTGAGAGCATAAGCTGGATTTTTCTTTGACTCTAACATCTTGGTATCTACAGCTTCAGTCTGGAAAGAAGCCGATGCATGTAGAGTACAACTTTAGCTATAAATTAAGTGATTTAAGGACTCATTTCTATTTTCAGACATGACTTAAGTACCTCAGGAACAAGTATCTCTTGGCGTTTGCACATCAATGGGATTTTACAGAGTTTTGCTTTGAAGACAGCGGTTGTAGTCATATGGTAAACACATATTGTTTACAGCTAACTCACATAGGGATGAGGCCAACTCACATAGGATTGCAACCAAATTGTGTAATGGACAGTAACAAGAAGGCTTATGGTATGGATTCATGTTAATTTAATTGAATAAAGTAATACCAAGTTCCAGCCATTCTCATACAAATACATGAAGACTAAAATTAAAATTTTACTGAAAATAATATGCTAATATGGAAGTTAAGGTCATAAAATGGAGTATGAAGAAACAAAACAATCAACCTGATATTATTTTTTTTAATAACAAAAGTTACAGCTTCAAGACTCAAAGGGCTTTTCAGAAATAGCGTGAGCTGCTTGTATTTTCATGAGGCCAACTTTCAAATAATATCCTCTCTGATTAGTGCAGTGAGCATCATTGCATTTAATTGGGTAATGACCTCTGCTTAGTGAATGTTATAAACTAGAGTGAGATTTGAAAAGAGGTACAATAGCAAGCTGCAGTAATCTTGTTTCTATTGGTATTGCCAATTGAAGATCATGAATGATAAACATTAAACCACAACATGTAAACAATTTTTTCCCTGCAGAATTTAGGCTCAGACTGATCACTTGTCTCTCTTAATATGATTTGTCCTGGCTATTGAAAACAAGGACTCCTCCCTCCCCCGATATCTCTTCTAATGTAATTAGCATCTAGTCAATAATGTTCAGCATTTCATTTTACTGCTTTAATTAACAAATTCAATTTGTTCAAACCGCTGTGAAAACAAATTAAAAGCCCAGTGAATAAAAACCTCTTGTGCCAGAGATACGTCTAAGGTGTTCACCAACTCTTCCTGTATTCAAAGACCATCTTTCGTATTTTTTCCCCTGTGAAAATGACTGGGATTTTCAAAACTTGTTTTGATTTTTCTTCCACCAGAATAAGTTCAGGTTCATTTTGGAGGGATTTGTCTGTTTTTTTAATACTGAAAAAGATGCATTCGCACAAAAATCCCAAGTCCAAGGAACCAAGCAAGGCTGTCTTGTCATGGTGCATAGTTTCTGAATGTTGACCATTTAATGTCAAGCCTTTTGTTGTGATTTAAGCCCAGCTGGTAACAACCAACCATAAGTTACTCAGTTTGTCTTTGTTCCTCCAGCTTCTTTCTGTGCCTCTCTCACAGTCTGCACCAACAAGTTGCAACAGGGAGTTATGCTGTAAATGCAGCAGGGTCTCTGCTAGCCACAGCCAGCTCCATAGCACCTTGTGTGTAGCCAGGACAGAGCTGCCACTTTGCGCTTAAGCTTTTGAAAAAGTACAGTCTCCTGAGACTGCAGCACCAAGTACCCGTGCTGGACACACACCTCTCCTGTGCACCACCTGCCTATGCCTAGGAAACCACTGTCACTTTCAGGGTTTTTTTCTTCCATTTTCTTTTGTAGATGAGAGCATTTACTATACAAACATTGGCAGAGCTCTGGAAAGGTTGAAACAATACAGATTGGGTTTAATAACTACTGTAAATGTCCCACAAACTTGGTCAACAGACCATCGTGTATTTATATGCACAATAAACACAAACACACGCAACCCCAATACGGCTGTTTGGAGGTCGGCCTTCCCTTCCCGAAGAAGGTCACTGGCAACTGTGGGCTTTCTGCCAACATGCAGCATTTAGCTTTGCAATATTCATGCAATGGGTTTTTAATATTTACAGCTTTAGATTTGACACAACTCTCCTTACATATTTTGATTGCTTTGGCTTTTTCTGAGACCTACCTGAGGAGGCTGTTCAAGAAACACATTTAAGGGAGTAAATGTTAGCTACTGAGCAATGCTGGGGGCTGGAAATTGAGGCCGCTGAGGTAAACACCTGACCTCCTCTAGCCCAAGGGATCTCAAAGAAATATTTTGGCTGCCCAGGAAGTATGTGGAGTCTCCTTCTCTGGAGGTTTTCAAAACCTGTCTGGACAGATTCCTGTGCAACCTGATCTAGATGGACCTGCTTTAGCAGGGAGTTGGACTGAATGAGCCCTAAAGGTCCTTTCCAATCCCCACCATTCTGTGCTTATGTGATTAAGATTTATTTTGCAGATGCACACTGACTCCCTTCAGCATTGCTTTATTTGGACCTTGTAATGTGTAAAAACAAGAAGTTTAGATTGTGAGTTTTTCCCCAGCTGTGGACCTAGTTTGAGTGTCTCTTCTTTATCTGTCTCTGTATAGTCTGTCTAACCAATCAGAAGTCTATGAGGATTTTAGTTTAAACTGGCTGATAGGTACAGTGGTGTGGAGAAGACTGACAGATTAGAGGGGATTTTTACATAAACTTACTTCTTCAGGAAGCCAGGGTTTAAAGAGACCCTCAATTTGCTGTTTCCCTTTTTATTGTCCTGTGGATGATTTTCTATGTCTCTGGTTGAGAATGTGGAGCCCTTACTAGTCCATTGACTTCATCTCATTTTTAGATGCTCTGAAGTTCATGACACTGCACTTGAACATCACATCTGAAATTTTTAAACTGTGGTCACTTCTAAGAATGATCCAGTATTAGCTAGACTCTCACATGTTTTGTCACTTTACAAGAAAAATAGTCATATTTACTTCAAGCTGAAGTCCTGAAGGAAGTAAACCACTAAAATCTGTTGAATGAGAATACAAAGTGGAAAGCAGGATCATGTCTTAATGTAAACAAATGGATGCAAGAGCCTTCTGAGATCTTCAAAGGAGGATGTTTAGAAAATTAGTGTTCATATTGTCCACTCTAATTTCTCTGCAGTGGAGTCACCAATCCCTATCTTTCATTTAAAGTTGCCATTATAATATTTAGAGACACATATGAGTGGTGTTGCCTGAGTAAATCTGTGCCTCAAATGATTGCATCTCTGCTCAGATATGTATAGCTCATGTCTGTCTGTCTCTCTCGATTTCTTTTCTTTTATCTTTTTTTTTTTTTTTTCCCCAAATGTAACTGCATGCCAAATGGTATAAATTACCCAACCATCTGTCCCCCTTCTTCAAAACCCTGAGGGAAAATAGATCTGAAGTGTAGTTCATTTTCACCAAAAATGCTAGTTGTAATAGATCCTCACTTTTGCATCCACTCAGCTTTTAACTGGCGGGAAATCCCATAGCTTTAATTTTTTGTTAGCTATCTTGGACCCTTTAATTAGCAGGTGGCCGGTCTTTCCTCAGTAATGGCAGCAGCTTTTGGAGCTTCTGTTTCTTCTCTCACCTCTGACCAGTAGAGGAGCTCCCCCTGCCTGTTACTGGCACGACATTTTTAACAAGTGGATGAACCATTCACATTTTGATGATATTTTCTATTAGATTTCAATGATTTCAATAATTTCATCTACTTATATACCCCCCCACCTTAGTTTTTTATCTTGTAAAATAATAATAAGGAAACTGATTTTGCCACGTGAGTCAATTCACAAATCAAGTAGCCTTTACATTATGTCCCTGTCTGCTGAGTTTCTATGCTGAATATTGCTGTCTTGGATACACATTTCCCCCACTCTGTCTTTCTGACTTGTCAGCTGAAGCTGAAATGCTAATTGAAATCGAATTGGCCTGTCAGTCTGTTGCCACTGTGCTGCTGTCCCTATGGTATGCTTAGCTGATGCATTCACTAGCTGGGTGTTAGAAGCCTTTGTGTTGAAGGATTGAAGATGCAGGGGAAGCTCTCTTCTTTCTTACCATGGCTATCCTACCATGCAGTGAGCCAAATTTGTTGAACTTGGTGGTTCTGTGTAAACTTATGGTACTGGAGACATGCATCCTGTAAAGTCATGTCTGTAAATCAGTCTTCTGCTTAAATGCTTCCAAATACAGAGGCTGAGCGTGAGCAAAGGCAGCAGATCCTGGGACAGTTCTGAAATCCTGGGAATTCCTTCCATTTACCTTGAGTTGTTATTAAATGGGGACCTCATCAGCTATGCTTCCACATTACTCTCTAACATACTGTGTGCTCTTCTGATTTGAAAAGATTTGTGATTAGGAGAGCTTCAAATGCAGGTCTTTCAAAGATTCCTAGTACTGCTAGCACGATGGTTTGTATACTGTCATTGGAACTCTATAGCTGAGGTGAAGCAAAGCATATAGACTTTCATACCTCATGTATAAAAATCTTTTGTATTTCAAAGGGATCCATATGAATCTTACGCTACAGAATCACAGAATCTACAGAAAGTTGAAAAATGTCCATGTCACATTTGGCAATTCACTTTACACTTCTTGTATCACTTCAAGAAGAAAGTGAAGCAAATGATTTCTACACATTAGTAACAGCACTCATATTAGGTAAGAGCATTTTTACTGGGATTGTAGCTAGTATTTCTGCATTTTGTTAATTTTATGTAACATTACATGAATAATACACCAACAACAGTACACCCACAGAATTTTCTGTGATCAGTAAGATTTGTCATGGCTGAACCCAAGGGTCTTAATAAAGCAGGTAATCTGACTGGTCCCCAGGATGTGCATCCCAGCCACTCTTCATCAGTTTGAAGCTCACCTATTTGCATTCCTGTATGACTACATTTATGCCTGGGGTCGTAGAGTGAATTATTATTGCAATTGTCCACAGAAGCATGTACTTAGATAATTTTTTTTTACTTTCACTTCTGTTAAATTGACATTGTGATAGGAGCCCAGTCATGATAAACACAAGTATATAAGCAAGCATAGAGAAATTCTTATGCGTTTTGGTGTGTGAACCTCTGGTGTCCTTTGAAAATATTTCCTTTGACTCTGTAGAAAGTAGGTTAGCTGGAACTATTTACCTTGATACAGAAAGAATTTCCAGATAGCAATTTTTAGTAAAACTGTGGTCTTTGAGCTTATCTCAGTGTGACAGCTCTTCCATTTCAGACAGATTAAGATCTTTTCCAAAGTACGCTGGATTGGTGGTGATCCAAGCATATGTCATTAGGCAAAAATGAAGGATAGATATTGAAAGATGTATTTTAGCACTCATGTATTTGATGTTCTTTTTTAAAGGGACTGCGTCTGAAAAAAATGTATATATTAAGCACACACAGTTATTCTGTCAGCAGAACTATTTAAACTTAGTACCCTGTAGTTCTGTATCCTATGTCCCCTAAACCCACTACGATAACCCTAGTTCTTTCCTTCTCAAAATGTGTTCTGTGAGATCCTCTGGGCAGAATAAAACAACCTATGGCTTGTCTTTACTTTTATGTTCATGATGGCTATTGGGCATTGTTGCAAAGCAAAAGATCTGGAAAATGTATAACTTGATGTCAGAAGGACAGTATGTTGGAACTTTGCCTTCACCAGCCTCCATACTTCAGGGGAAAACTACCAATTATTGAGACTGAAGTTCTTTCAAATATCAGTGACCATCATTTTCAAACGCAATGTTGTCTGATCTGGATTAACGGATGGATACACTGATAATTTTGCCTTGCTTTCACAGAAGGCCAGCATTTCCTGCAAAGGCTATATTTAAACTTTCTCCAAGCACTAGTCTAGCAAGACATTTAGAATCTCTTTGCCTTCAGTTTGCTATCTGTAAAACAGAGATAATGGTACACCTCAAAAATGTGTTGTCAGGTTTAATCCATTAATTTTTATAAAGTTACTTTCAGCTTCTGATATAAAAGGCATTAAAACAATGCAAAGTATTATTCATACTATTATTATTTTATGAGTCATGCCAAGACATTTCTTCTTCATAAGAATTCCAATAAGATCTCATTTCTTCATTGCACAGAGGTGATGTTGTAAGTTTTCATAGTTTCTCAGGAGCAAACTACAATTGTTGAAATGACCAGTAGATTTTTAAGGAACTGGTTCAATGTCCAATTCTTTTCTTGTTCTTAAGCATGTTGATATGTAACTGTAATCTAACAGATGCCCAAAGATTCATACCTTCCAATTACCTGTGCTTTGTAATGTCAGTTTGATACTTTTACATTTTTACAACCTCAGGTTAATAACCACTGTGCCCGAGTTGAATAATTTATGAATATTGTGGACTTCCAACTTTGGGGAGATACATAATAATGCATTTCAAAAACAGAGAACTGATTATCTCTAATTCTTATTTTATGACGGCATCCATTCCAACAAATTCAACCTGAGTAAGAAACAACACAACAGGCGTGTTAAATAGATGAGCAAGGACAGATGAGGGGTTGTATGGGCAAGATGACAATTCTAAACCAAAAGCATTTGCATAAATGCAGAAATCTTAGCTTGCTGCTTGCCTAACCAGTGCCAGATTGGAGTGACTTCTAGCTATCACTCAGAGGCAGAGGAAAGTGTTAAGAACATGTTTAAATGAGAAGACGATGGCAGCTCTACAAATTTTGACAGTCAGTTTATCTGAGGCACAAGTTCCTTGCTCTTTGTTCTTCACCAGTTCCCGAAGGGCTTGATTTTCTGAAGTACTGAGCACTTGCAGCTTCTATTGACTTCAAGTGGAGTTTTAAGTGTTCTGCACTTGTGAAAATCATGCCCAACTGGATTAGCACAAAGAGGTTTTTTCTTTCAACATCAGCCAGAAATCTCTTTTCTTCCTACCTGACTTTTCCAGCAAAACACAGTTACTGTTTCCTAACAGGCAAAATTGCATTATTCTATTTTGTATTTCAGTTCCTTGGTGTCTTAGTGATTATGTTGGACTTTATTATGCATTTGTACCATTTCGCACAGTCAAAGAAATAAGAGATGGAAAAGACCTGCTAGGTCAGCTACTCAATGTCTCCAGTAGTACAGCATTGTTCCGTTCGATAGGTTTTCTTGTGTTTTGTCCCTCCAAAATACTGGAGACATCCTCATTTGAGTTTGTAGTGACAAAGGCTGCACAATAGTTTATCTTTCTTTCAAAAATAATACTCATATTTTGAAAGCAGAATATTTTCTATCCTCCCTCCAAATTGAGAAAAGTATTCCTTTCATTCTACAGGCAGTTCTCCTTTCATATCATCATCAGAGGCAGCTACTCTGATTAGAAATAGGGGTGAAAATGCAGGATTCTTGTAACATTATATTTTGATTTTTTAAAAAAAGACAATGCATAACAAAGGTGATCTTTGTCTTTTTTTTTATTTCTGCTCTTCTGCTGTCTCATGGCCTTTCTCATGACTTCTGGATGCTTCTTTACTTTGGCATAGGACCAGGGATGCAAAATACTCTGAATAATACATTCAGCAATGTATTTTGGTCCTACGTTCAAATATATCTTTGGCCACCTTGTTCCAGAGAAGCCACTGCAATAGACATAATGAACCATAATTCTGCCATTAAATCCAGGCTGATGATGGGAAGAAGTGTAGTCATTCCAGTAATAAAACTGACTGCCCAGTACAATATGGGCTTTCTCCCTCCCCCATCTGCATTAAATATAACTATTAGAAGAACGATCTCTGGATACAATTCAATAATATACTTTCCCATAGCACTGTTTTCTAGGGCAAAATAATTTGTTGTCTGTTTTAAAAGCCCTTATAAAAACAGCTATTGTTATTTAGACAATGAGTCTCTCTAAAGTTTCCTCATAGGAAGATAATATTCACATTCTTTAAATTTTCATTGTTATTGCTATTTAACATATAGTACCTGAAGATTTTTGCTTTTATTATTTTGAAAATGACTGATTTAAAAACTGAAGGAGGAAGGTAACCTTTAATTTTTACTCCTGCTGAAGAAGAGGTCTTTTTATAGTTACATTCAGGTCATTTTTTTTTTTTTTCCTGTGGATCGTCTATACTATTAAATGGGTTTTTATTCCAATTTAGGTGACACTTTGTCTTTAAACCTGTACTTACATTAACTTTTGTACATGGTTGCCCAGGCAACAATGTAATTGCATGAAACAATGGCATTCTCCTATGTACCATTTATCGCAAGTTTGCATTTGAAAAAAACTTCTTGTCTTATCATCAAAGCAGAATTTGTAACCTTCTGACAGCTGAAGGAATGTTCAGGGGCCTTGATTCATATTCATTTTCCCTTGTAATTTTAATGGGTACCATCACCTTTCATTTTCAGGGTATTTCTTTTTCCCCCCATGATAGTTACTGTTTTACATGAAAATTCTAGATCAGGCAGAAGAAACTGATTAAAAAAATACCTCCAAGAAAAGACTGCAAGTCCCATTCTTCTAGCTTGTAGCCTGTGAAATTGCCACTGTTTAATTGATCTCCTATAAGCTTATCTTTCCAGTGAGATGTACCATTATTGTACATTAATCAGTGCCTCCAGACATAATCACTGAGGTAACCAAGAGCTAATCAAGCAAGAATGGAGCTGGCAGACGCCAAGATGTCACGGATGCCTTGCTGTGTGTGAAGTCTGTCAGAGTTTCAGTTTCCAACAGAACCTGTTTTCTCAGGGCTGCAGACTTTGTGTAACCTTGTCATAGCAATGGCAGAAGGGGCAAGCACCCTGAATGTCAAATAGGAAGGCCACATGGGGAGCCGACACTACTGGAGTCCTCTAAATGGCAAAAACCCAAAGCTACGCTAATAATAATGATAAAAAATGATGCCATTTAAGAATAAACAACATGTTGACATGTTGATTAGTTTTTACTAAATAGCAGTTTTAAGGGAGTAAAATCAAGCAAAGCAAGTTTACAGTGGAAAAATATTCAAAAGATACTAATCAGTCATTGCAAAGTGTCACTAGAAATTGCATTCCCACTTTTTAATTGATTGTATTTTGTGCATGCTCATACCGAGATAAAACCCTCACAAACCTCTGAATTTCCCCAAATGTTATTTCTGTCAGTTAGACACCATATTGGGAAAATAACAGAACGGAAAAACAATAAAAAGTGAATCAGATTCATTTAGTCAATTTAACTAAAACTATGCTTATTCTTGCAGAAAGATCTCTGTGACACTTTTCTGTCAATTGAGAGATCTGTAATTTGGGATAGAATGAAGCCTAAATTGCAATGGGAAGAAGCTGAATCTTTGTGCCATAGGTTCTGTCGTGTGAGATGAGTTTCAACTGCTGACGCGTCTGAGCTGCTGCTTTCTTGTTGGCATGTCGATGCTTTGATGGCATCTTTTAAGTATTTTCTCCTTCCATCTTGCTGGTAGTATTAAAGAAGCAACTTCAGCACTGGCATCAGTGAGGTGTAACTGTATAGGTGCAGGCCTGTTTGCCTGTGACATTTACTTGTAGGATTTACCCAAAAGATATCAGAAGACTTGGGACTTAGAAGTGCACCCTCATTGTACCCCTTACTAGATTCACAAATCCTATGATGGAGTGAGAACAAGGCTTTCCTATTAAACAAAGGGTAAAAACCAGCCTGTAGTTACTTATGCAGAGCTTTGAATCTTGATGTTTCTGATCTCCTTTTCTGCTACCTGAAGAAGCAGAAAAGTTTTCTCCCCACGCATTGGTAACCCACCGATTTTCATGTGACTTCCTGGTGCTTGGAGAAAGAGAATTACTTTTCTCAGATGTAACAAACAAAGTCACTCACATACAATCTGACTTCTGAGGCTTTTTCTTCAGATTTTGAAAAGTCACTGTATTTTTTTCGTGCTGTATTTTGTTCCCAGTTACCAAGAAGTTGTAAATTAAAGAAATATACTGTGAATGCATTAATAAGCGGATTTTGCATAGTTTTCACTTTGTAAATCCACCGGCTTCTGTTGATGTATTCCAAATATAAACAGGTAACAGATCAAAATTTGCCCACTGAGTACATATACAGTAAATGTTAAACACTGAACCAATTTGCCTGCTGGCATATATCCACTGACAAAAAGGAGTTTTGCCAGAAGGTAGTTTGGCTCATTATCACTAGCAATTTGATTATTAATAAGTGGAAAAATATTACTAATAGTTGCTAAGCTTTATTGACGACATTCTAAAAAAAATCTATTACATCCACAGTGAATCTATTAGTGCTGCCTTATACTTTTTGATTTCAGTGAGGATCGTATATTCATGATGGTTTGCAAGACCAAGGTCATTAATGAAGATGTTTTCTTTTGGGTGGGAGGGAAGGTTTGGTTTTGTTTAATTAAAAAAAAACCCATGAAATAGAAATATTGCAGAGGGATAAATGTTTCACTTTCTGAATATAAACATCTTGGCATCACCTCACTGTTTATTTTCAAAAACTGCCTAAGTTTTGCTTCCATATTTATCTAACAGCAGGGGATCATTATCCTGTGACAAAGTTCTATTCCACTGACATTATCTCTTAATTAGAATTCATCCTTTTCTAGTTCTACATAGTCAGCCTGTAGTTCCCGCAAGTCTCATAAAGCAATGTACGTTTTTGGAGGCAGAGGGAAGAGGGAAGGTCTCACAGACCATTAAGAGCGGTTTAATAAGCAGCCTGGTGTGGAATAGGTTACTTTTATTCTACATGGGCATATCTATGCAGAATTGCTGATGAGGGCCAGCCTCTGCCCTCCCTTGCGTCATGCCAACTGACTTTAAGTGATATGTCAGGCCAGGATGGAGGGTATTTTTGCAATTGGGAAAATAAATCTCTTGTCCTCCTTAGGAGACAAGGAGAGGAATCAGCTTAGGGCTGTAATCGTGCTACACTTGAAAGGCAGTGGGGCAGATTGAGGTGAAGAGCAACCTTGTAAGGTGCTCTGCAGTGTGTAGTGAATGTGCACTGGGATTGTAGTCACAAATGGCATCATTTCTACTGCTAAGGTTGGTCACACTAGTCTCCAACTCCTCTTTTAGAGATGAAGGCACTTGCAGCCACTAATGCATCTTTCCCTTCCCTCAGGAAGCATGAGTACCATTGTTCTGTTAGCTCTTTCACAACAGCAGACAAGCAGCCTGACCCCAGAAGTATGCATTTGAGTATGTAAAATAAAAGCAAGGAAAAGAATAATTGTACAGTTGTTAAGGCCCTTGCTTCTGCATCACATTTTTGGTAATCTGTTGCAATGAGACTTAGAGCATCACTAAAAACATTTAAACATCTGAACAGCAAGCACTAAGTGAGAATACTAAAGCAGAAATCTCAAATATGTATTGTTTCCATGTCCTGCGTTCCCACTGGTGTTTGAAAACACTACATCTTCTGAACTGGCATCAAAATTGACGTCTCCCACCCACGGTGTGCCTGCTTGAGCAAGATCGCTACACAGCTTGGCAAAGATGGCAGAGTATTCAGCAACTGCTGTAAAGCATCTTTACATGCTGCATTGCAACAAAAATCGCAGCAATCAGATATAATAAATCTAGGAATAATAATGATTATCCACAGGTTAGCAAGAATAGTGCCTGCTCGTTGAATAGTATCGATGCAAAAATGCAGCATGAAACTCCTAGCTAACAGGTGTAGCAGAGACCAAAAGATAGAAACACTCCCCTAAGCTCAGATCCTTGAATGCATATCAAGAAAAACTAGAGTTCTAATTGTCTAACAAGTTTCAGATAATATTAAAGCATATGCTTCAGCATTAAATTATTTCATTTTGGAGATAAGGAAGAGACCAAAGGGAGTAACCTTACCTGAACAGCTGTGTAAAGTAAAGCTTTGGGGCTTTTTTACGTTTTCTTCTAAAATGCATGCTATTAGACATTGTTAAGGAAAGAACAATGGAAAAGATCTGTCCATGAGGTTCATTAATTGTGGCAATTCCTACGCTGGCATGATTTTTTGAAATGGTTTCCTGATAATGTTTTGCTATGAAGTGGTGCATGAGGATAAAAGAATATTCTCTTAAAAGTCTCTAGTCTGTAAATTAGCCCATGTATAATTTCACTTAATGTTTTTAAAGTGATGTTCCCAATTCTGCTGTTCACATTATTATCATCTTCACTTACACCCTGTAAATTTGTTCAGATGTTCAAACCCTTTCTCTGTCCAGAGAGGCAAAGAAGTAAAACCACAAGGATACAAAGGCAAACCATTAGCAAGTTTATTAAATCCAGGAAGTGGTTTCTAATTGAAAAGTTTGCTAAATTTATTTAATGATGTGGTGCTACTGAGAGCTGTTATAACTTTATTGTATTGAATTATGCAATATCATACTCCATTGTCAAATGTTTCCTTGTTTCTCATTAAGGCTATGATTCATGCTAATATTATATCATTTAGACAGATTCCTCAAGCAGTGTTTTATTATTATTTTTTAATTTATGAAGCATAGTTTCAGTGTATTGTCATACTTTATAACATTAAGAAAGGATAGAATATTAAACAACGAAATGCATCCAGATACACGGAAATAAGTCAGCTTCTGGGAGACAGTGTGTGAAGGAGACAAAGGAGATACATTACATGCCACTCAGGAACATCCGACAGTTTTCCTAAGTGGTGTCTTTCGTTTTACATGGGCTCACATTCATTTCTAGTCTACATTTCAGCAAAACTATGAGAAACAGGCATCTTGGCAAAACTTGTCTTGCTGAGGGTAGTTTACTGTTTTTTCAGCTTGCTGATGTGTTTGTTCCAATCCTGATGTTTCTAAAGTGCCTTTGCAATCATTTCTGGATTCAGTAAACTTCCCTTCTTTAAATCTCTGCTATTAGAAGCTCTTCTTGGAGTGCCCATGTTATGCTACATACATGTGACTATGTTTTCTGCAGTGAAAATTCAGATGTAAACTTTCAGGGAGCTAGTTCAGTATGAACTAGTCTGAATACAGAAATATTTTGTTGATCCATTGGTCTCTTCTTCAGCTGTATCCAACACCCTGCTTGTGTTTCACTGTTACACAAGAACTTGTCTTCTTGCACTCCTCACCTAGAGTGGTGGGACTATTGAATCCATCTTCAGTCTTCTTGCAGTTAATCTGACCTGCTGGAATTATAATGGTTTCTCTACTTCTCCTTACCAAGAAGGAAAGACATGTGGTTGAGAGGTGGGGCTAAGTAGATCATCATAGCTCTGTCCAGTTCTTAAAATATAATTAGATGCTGGAAAAAAACATTAATATTGAAATGCTGATATAGATATGCTGTCCGTTCTCCCATTCCCTCTGGTTGCTGTGTTTGCAATGCATTGGCTGTGTTACAGAAGCATTTCTATGTGATTGTTCTCCAAAAGCCATTGGTATGTTGTTGCTAGCTATTTAACGTGAGGATTTGCATTGTCATCACATTGTGGGATCCTTTGATTCTGCAAACTTCAAGGAATCTTCAGCCATCCTGTGTCTCTGCTGTGGCTTCTGGTCACCAGATCAATTTGCTGAGGCTATGAATCTCTGTTGGATCACTTCAATCTGTATCTGACCCAAGGCATTTCTTGGTTTGCAGAAAGGACGTGCCAGAGTGCAAGGGTAGGCCTGGACCTGGTTTGACACAGGGAAAAGCTTGGATGCTGCTACACAAATAGTTAGTTTTGTGGCATGTGAATGAGCTTCTCATCCTCTGGTGTGACTAAGATGACTGGGAAGAGCAAGGCCCCTCTGAGTTCCTTCTGGAGACACCCTTTGGGAGCCACTTTGACAATTTTTTTAATTTGCACTGCTTTGTGGTTGAGAAAGCAATTTGGAGTGTGAAACTATGTAGCTAAATTTTGGTGCCTTTTCTAGGATTTCTGAAGAAAGGTATGAATTTCCTGGCTGCAAACAGATAGGAAATCATTTGCCCTCATCTGCTTGTATCTTTCTCTATTTTCTCACTGAATTTAAATCCAGATACATTCTTGAAGAAGTGTAATTACAAAACAACATGTAACTTGGTCACATTTCTGAAAAACAAAATACAAATCTTATCAATAGAAGGAACCAGCTGATTTGAAACCTATTCACCTCAGTGTCATAGAAATCTTCATGTTGGATACATAAATTCAAAGTGTTGATTAAAATAATATATAGCACAAAAACGGTTCTCACATATAGAAACTTAATGGATCTTCCAAGAAAGGACTTGTACCAGCTTTGATCTTGTATGATGCATTTTTCTTTTCTTTAAGGAAGGGAAATCTAAGTGTTCCAGCAAGTATCTGCGATCTTTGACGGTGTATTCATCACACAATGCCAAACAGAACGTGCTTACAAAAAGTACTGCACTGAACATAGTGGTATTTGTCTCCTTTCAAACACTGGCTGTTCCTAAATTCTTCCAATTCCATTTGCTATGAAAAAGAAGTATTAAAAGCACAGATTTTTTTTTTTCTCCTGTTTTCAAGTTCCCTATTAGTGGTCATTATTTTCCTGCTTTTGTCCTTTTTTTCCCCCTTGCAATTTTGCTGTGAGTGATTTTCTCTGTCATCTTGCCGTAAATTGATTAATACTGCCCACTGATGCAGTGCACCACATGGCTAATATATCAGTTAAATGGAAACAGCAAACACCACCTGCTCCTTCAGGCAAATGGCACTTTGGAAAATGGAATGTGTAATCAATAGAATTAAACCTTAAGCAAAGCACTGCAAACAAATCCAGGGGCAAGGTCTTCGTAAGTGTGGTATGAAAGATTTTTTTCCTTTTTTGTCCTTCTTTTTAAATGACCTGTTTGGCTTTCTTTCAGTATATCAATTATTTTCCTTGTACAGTATTCTCACTATAACTGTTGTCATACAATTCAGTATTGCTTGGATCAAAGGTGATTTTTTTTTTACATTAAAAGTTTTAGATGGGCCTGCTTCCCTTTATATGCTGGAGATTTACAGGACCAATTCTTGTCAGTGGCAGTGATAGGTAATAGGATAAATCCTTCCCATTGATGGAGAGATAAATGTCACTTGAATTTAACTTTCAAATCTGCTACAGACTGCTTAGCATTAAGGCATTTGCCTCGTTTGTGAGCACTTTAAAGATGAAGGATTTGAAGAGCAGATACAAAACACCCACAGAACTTTTCAGCTGATGTTAGAATGATCTTTCCCTAATAAAGATTTCTTTAGAAATAACAAAACTGGTCAGCTTTACTTCCCCAGTGAAAGAGTAAAATTTTAAAGCAGGTTTTTAAAGAGAAGAGTGATAAACACAGAGGACCAAGTAAGAGCAGAGGACTCTTGCAATTTGCATCAAAGGAGAGAAAAGAATGTACCTGAGATAATTTCTAAGTAATGTTCAGCTCCTTCAGGAAGGCAGATCATTGCTTGGGAGACTTTGTTCTGCCTAATGCAGAGTGTCTAGTAACTGTTTTGGTTCAACACACAGTTAAGGAAAATGAACTCTGCCCTTACAGGTTAGCTTCTCACAGATCAGAGAAGGCTCTCAGGATACCTTCCACATCCAAGTAGCACCAACAGCTTCAGATAGTTCATAAATCTGTAGATGAAAGCTCATTGAAGGCTCTTCTCATGCCATATTCTGTACCTGTAAATTGCTACCCTTGACAGATCTGTGGCTTTGTTTAGAGATATATTTTGTTTCAGATAAAGCTTGTTAAAAAACCGAATAAGGCCAATCATTAGTGTATACCAACCGACAAACAAGTAGTCAGCTCCAGTTACATGAAAATAGCCCGGGTCTATCTCACGGCTGCTTCTAACAACTCACAGCAGACTCCATTCTCTGTTTGTGGTGTACTAGTAATTATGTTCTCGCTGGCAGGATTTAGAGTTTGGTTGCCAGGGCCCAAGCACCATGTAGCAAGTGTTTTGGTAATGAATAAAGACGGCAATCAGCAGCAACCTGAGAGCTAGCTGAATGAGACAATCTGGCGGGCACTGAGGGGGTCCTGCTGGCTTGCTCAGATGGGCAGCAGGCAGGGATGAGATAATTGATAGGAAAGGGTAATGAAAGGAAAGGAAGTGGGAGGGGGGGAGAGGAGAGAACAGATTTAGAAAATAGACAAAGATTTTGACCTTAAAGCTAATAGGCTACTTAGGATATTATTTTATAAAGACCAGGATAAAATGAGCTGGCAGCTGAATGTCAGTATAAAATAATCCTTTGTGTACGTGTGTGTGCTTGTGTGTGTGTGTGTACACATGCACATGCGCATGTGGTGGGCTGGGGAGGGAGGAAATCCCCATGTGCAGCTCTTAGATGATTTCTAGGAAATAATAGAAACTACATGAATGGTTATTCGTAGGATCCATAGAATTGAAGTGTTCTCTTGCCTACACAATCTACTAATTCGCATCAGCCAGGTTTTGAAGTCAGGAGCTTAGAGGGAAGAAATTCAAGGTGAGGGCAAGATACAAACTAGACTATTTCACGTAAATAAGGAAGGGTTTAGTGACTGAAACATTACTTCCTCATTTGAGACACAATGAATTCAATGAAAAGAGTTGCACTGATTTTTAAAACCTTGAACTGTTCTGACTTTGAAAAACTGAGAGGACGATTGTCTTGCCATCATCAGAATTATGAAAAATCCTACAAAAAGCAACACGTTTTCAGTTGTATGACCTGGAAAAGGGGAGATTTTTAAGAGTAACAAATGAGGCTGTATATAATTTTCTTTGCAAATAAATTATTTTCTTAGACTGACCTCTTGAAACATAATTACTCCTTCAGCCTTCACAGACACAGACAAAAATAATCCCCAAATATAATCTTTAGTCACAGAAGTGAAACTCCTCACAAGACACACAAGACAAGTTGTGTGGAAGGAAGTTCTTTTCCTATAATTTTGCATCCTCCTTCCACCAGGTATGTTTCCTCCCAGCCTTGTGGGCATAGGAAAAGAGGAACATTTTTGTATTGCTGTTTCATTGGATATACATATGTGTATTTTAAGACTGAGAACAGAGTTCAAGGCAGACAGGTCAGAAGATGGCACGATGAAGCAATTGGAGATATTTTATACTTGTTGATAGGACTTTGTTTAGATCCTCTTACATATTTTTAGAATACATTTTTGCTTAATATGGATGAGCTCATCAGAGCCAGGTCAATGATCTATCTTCAGCAATGTATCTGATTCCTTGTTTATTTTTGTTTTATTTTTTTAAACACAATATAGATTTTAACACAGATCATCTTCCCCAGATTTTCAGGTATTAAAGAGATTTCAGGAGAGTTTTTCTTAGTTTGCTGACTGTTAAATGCTGCAGGACTGTGTGATTTGCTGTGTCACTGTGGCTGGAAACTCTTCAGGAGCAATAAGACAGATTATCTTGATCTGAGGGAGTGTCTGAACCTCAGTACAGAACATGGATTTGGAAGAGTGTATTCCTGGTGATTCAATAACTAATGCTTCTTTTCTGAACTTATTCTAAATAAGGTGCTACAAAGTACACAGCAGTGCTGGATGTCCTTGGCTTTGGACAGAGGTACATCAGCACTTTGGGATGTTTGCTACTGAAAATGTACCATGCCAGTGAGAGCTTAGCCACAAATGTACCTTTCTTCTTGCCCAAATTTTGAATAGAAATGGTATTCCTAATTTTCTAGGATTTTGAAAAATGTCATACTGTGCTACTGTGTAGAGTGCCTTAGTGCATTTCTTTCTCAGAAATATGGAAATGTGTTAGTGATAAAGGAAATCATTCTATGTAAAGCTTTATAAAGCACTTTGGGATCCTTTTAGAGAAAAGATACTATACCAGACGTAACGATAGGTAGTAGTTATTAATACCTCTGATGCTGTGACTTTCTCAATCACTTTTATTCTGCTGGAGCAGTCTCAGGAAACTATCTTTTACCTAATTTACCATAATTGTGATGTGACCCATATTATACCCTCCTTCTTTCCAAGACCTTTTGAAATATATTATAGATGCGCTCTCCATGACCTTTCCTAAAAGCTTTTTAATTGAGATGTTGTCATGAAGCTTCTATATTTAAGATAATTTCATATTTTTATTACCTTCAAACAAAAGTTGAAAGTGTATTGCAAATAATGATGAGGGTAATGGAGTTGTTTTTTATGTGGGATCCATCTAGTGCTTTGCTGGACCTGTTGGAATCCTGCATGATCTAAGACATATGCCAGATTCATCTCCATCTTTCAGTTTTGCCAAATAGATTTCAAGGCCACAATGATGGCTGCAAAGGTATAGAGAAGAGCTGTGTCATGGTTTAAGCCCCTCTGGGAACAAAGAACCATGTGGCCACTCTCTCACTCTTCTCCCCTGAGGTGGAAAGGGGAGGAGAATTAAAAGAAAAAAGTAAGAAGTTGAGATAAGGACAAATTGGTAGAACACAGGAGGGGAAGAAACAATTTAACAATAATACTAATAAAGGAATAAGCAGAGTGAGAGATAGATGATGAAATTGCTCACCACCTGGAACCTGATGCTCAGTCTTGAGTGAAAAATACAGGTTCCTACAATTTCATCTGGCTTACTGAATGCCTGTGTACATGCTTTTGATCTCTAGAAATACTTCTGTTAACATTTTCATAATCTGTAAGGTAGTTCAAATATATTTTCTAGTGGACATGATTCCAGAACTATCAGCCAGGACTCTAGGTCAGGTAATTCAGATTTAAACAAGAGGAGGGAAAGCTACATATTTACCAGTGGTTTCATCTCAAAATAAACATTCAAGCTATTTTCTTTTGCATGTAATACACAGGAAAATAAATATCAGCACAATAAGTAGGCAAGTTACAATAGCCATCATCCCCTCTACTCTGAAATGTAAGTGGAAGCTTGTAAGATTGTGAATTACAGTATTGGGCCCATCAAAAACATTCCGAACCTTCACTAAATTCAGAAAAGAACATTATTTACTACACAAGAGCAAAACGCTGTATTACAGACCAGAACTGAATTTATTCATGCTACAGCGTGGATATACTGTTGTATATTGGTTGCGCAAGATTCCCAGCAGTTGCATCTTTTGACCTTCCAGATGTGAAGAAGCACAGAATGTACAAGCAAAGATCCGTCACTGCAGTTATAAAAGAAATCTGCAGTGTTGATTAGACAAGAGAATTATTCATCGGGCCAGATTCTCTATGGTGTAATTTTACCTAGCTGTATTGAGTTCATTGACTGATCTTTATTGACCTCATTTCTTTGAGTTCATCATGGGTATTCTGATTTACATCAGCTGAGGATCTGGCTCTCAGTATTTAATTTGCACAATAAATGATAGAAAGTCTTTTCAAATGGAATCTGCAATGTAATTAATGAGAACTGATGCTTAACGTTGGACCCTTTCCCAATAGCCTGTTATGCAGCACTAAGCATTATGGGCCAAGTACTGATTTCACGTTTTTACGCCAAATTCCTATTGACCTCAACGGGAGTTTCATGTGAGAAATGTTAGCAGAATATACCCTATTATTTCTTGAAAAGGTCAGTGTTCTGATAAAAGTGGATGAAGCTGTCTTTTTCATAGCTGTCAAGCAAGTTGGCTTAACATAGTCATGGAATCTCACCATGATAATAGAAATCTGGCATGCTTGCCTTAGTTCACCACATTGTAGCTAACCCTGAGTCCTTGTCCTTGCTTTATATGGTGGCTGAAATTCAGGCTTTCTGAATTAGATATTAGATACTGGAAGTATGAGCAGCTCCAGTTGGAGGAAAATGTATGCCTCTCTCACCAGCATGTATTAACCATTTATATTGATATTAATTCCTTACTGAGTTCTTATTCATGGATTTCATGTTCTGTACATGAGGAAGGAAATCCTTAAGTAGATTTTTGGCTCTGAGATAATAGTATCATAATAACTACAATTCAGTCACTGAACATCATTAGTTTACAGAGGAAAATCAATCCATAGCTGGTCACTCAACATTACTTCTACCTCGGGCAAAGACTAATCAAAATATTCTTTGAATTTACTATAGCTGTTATTTAACATTATTACAGTTCTGTGGCACTTCCATTTTCCATCTGTGATTTTTGTCTGCCTCTTGATCTCCCAAATTGCTTTTAAGTGTGCTCAGATAAAGCTGTTTTGACTGTTTTCTGTTGTTGTGCAAGTAGACTGCTTGTCATTATAATCCACCAGAGAAGGGCAGAAGAGTATAAAAATCAGAGCCATTAAAAGATAATTTGTGCCACTTTTGCCCCTGAAGTTGTTTGATGTTCCAGCCCAAGCTGTAAGAGTGCTAAGCTCCATCTATTCTAGCCCTGTAGCTTCCTCTGTTGGAACTGGCTTGAGGCTTGCACTCCTTGGCTCTGGCTCAGAGGCCTTGGATGTCTCTATGCTTTCTTCATTCACTGACTTTCCATTTTGTCTTTCAGCTGTGAGTCTCTCCTGAGCCTGTGCTCATTGTTTGATCTCCCTGCTACTGTGGGTCAGGGAATTTTGTCCCCCTTTGGTATCTTTTTGGCCCAGTCTTTATCACGACTCTGTTTAAAAGCCTACTTTTTTTTTTTTAAATCACTTTTTCAAGCATGTACTTTGGATGCATTTCATGTGTTCTTACTTAAGTTGTTTGGTCTTGCTTGAAGCTGAAGTCAGTTTGTCCTTTCCTCTGCAAATTAAAAGACAGAAGGATTCAGTGGCTTCATAGTATTCTAAATAACTTCACAAATCTTTATTGAGGGAGAAGATTCAGATGCTTCAGTCATGATCATTCTTCATTCCCTTTAGTTTATATTTCAATTTCAAAGCTTCTGCGTTGAGAAAACACACGAGCTCTCGGAAGAATGAGATGCACGAGGGAAAAAGGCTGTGGGGTACCCTCTGTGGTGTTTACAGTTCTTTTTCTGAAGCAAAACTCAAAAACAAGTTTGTTGCACTGTATCTTGTTACCCAGAAAGACAAGGAAGGTCAGCAACTTGAAAACATTATTTAGCTTTTTTTTTTTTTTTTTTTTTGGTCATTTTGATCATTAGGTTGCATAATATATTTCCTAGTTTGGCATTCATGGATGAATAAATATTAAGAGAAATGGCTAAATGAGGAGCTTTTGTATGTTGTCATTATTTCAGAATAGGAGAAATAAGGTTAGTTTAGGATGTTTTTGTGTTTTGTCTTCACAAATGAAATCCTTTGCGTGCTTTGGCTTCCTTTACAGAACAGGATGCTTTCTTTGCAAAATGGGAGTATGTATTGTGTCAGTGAGCTGTGATACCTACCGACATTCTGGTATGGATTAAGGTATTGATCTGCTTCTGTAAATGTCTGCAGCCCTAACTGATCTTTTTTTTTTTATTTTGCTGAGATTTGCTCCAAACTAGGAGCTTGATCTGGGGCTTTCTCAGTAATCAGTGAAGAAAAAGACACTTCCAGAGTGAATTTGATCTTAGGTTAGCTCAAATGCTTTCTAGAAGTGTCTGTCTCTCCTCCTTAGCTGTATAGGTTTCTTAGGGTGACTTAACTCCTAAATAAGATGAACCAATTCAATTACAAAAGAGTGTGTCCTCCTTAACCTAATCTTGGGATAAGTGGACCTAAAGCAGTGTAAAAGAGAGAGAGTTGTTGGCAGAATATTTCCTGGAAAAGAACCATGATTTGGGAAAAAAACTTTTATCATCTGAAATGCCTTGGATTTTTTTTTCCCCCTCCTTTCAGAGGTGTGCTTCTGATGCTGTATGTGTGCCTAGGCTTTGTTAGGAAGGCTGAACAGCATGATTGGTTGAGGAGTGACACTGTTTGGGTAAAACTTGATTTCTGACAAGATGTGATATTTTGTATTGCCACCGTACCAGTTTGTATTGCTTTATTATTATGAATGCAGACTGCTGTAGTGAATAACTTAGAGGCTTCTGTGTGGGCTTCCTTTTTGGGAAACAATGATCCCATTAAATTGCCAGTATGACTCATGCTAAGTGTTTTAATCATTTTTATTACACTGATGATGATGGCTTGAAAAAGTCAAGTTTTGGTCATCAATTTGTTCTGCATCTTTTATATTGACTGACTCTTGTATATCAGAAACATGGTCAGTGAGACGTTTTTATGAGTTCAAGGAAAGATGTTCCGTGTAAATAACATCTAGTCAAGAATAAAAAGCAAAATGTGTACATATGACCTGATAATATATAAGTATGATGGCTTTAAAGCTGTATTTGGTTTGTAGTGTACTAAATCAGAGAATAAAGACATTGCTCAGCTAACAGAAATACACAGTATGATGTTAAAGAACTGAAAATTTTCATTTTTATGCAGATCTGGTCAGGTCCTGAAACACAATTGAGAACCGTTTCAGGGTAAAAAAAAGAAAAAGCATAGTAAAAAAAAACCTTCTAAACCAAACCCAAGCAGGCAAACGAGGGAAATTTTGCCCTCCTTTTTTCTATTCCTTTTCTACCATGAAGTATTTTCCAAATATTTTCACTTTATAGCTCTTTGTTTGCCCCATATTGCCACTACTTAACACATCTCTCTGCAAGTCTCCTCCTTCACTTGTATTATAAGTTTCACTTACACTTTACAACTTGGACTTCCTTTACCTTGAAGCCACAACTAAGAAGGTCTGAGAATATTAGACAAATATGGATTTGGAAGCTGAGAAGAAAATGGGCCAATATCCTCTAGTACTCAATTGATACTTCTGTGATGCAGATGCTTCTGTGACCTGCTAAGGGTGCATGTCAAAGGGACCTTGGTATGGACTGAGCACCAAACAGAACCAAAAGAGACCAAAAAGAACTAATGCACTGATGTTTCCCCCTTCACCCATTATCATTCTGGTTTACAAATAATCCTGTTAAAAAAAAAGAGAAAAAACGGCAAAATTTGTGGCTTTAGACCTGAAAGAGCACTTGGCTTCTTTTGCAAAAGGATGGTAAAATATAATATATTTAAACACTTCACATGCCTGTACAAAAATACTAGTTTTCAAATAGCTAGAAGCATTTGAGCCTTGTTATCTCAGCATAAGCTAAACATCATAATGTCTGCACTTTCTAGTGAAGGAGTTTTTTTCCTTTCAGTTTAACTGTGCTTGGAAAACTCAATAATATGCCTCAAGAAAATCTCCAGGAAAACCCTACAGTAGAGTCTGAGTACGTTTATCTTATTTCACATTAGTTAAGGGTAAGGTTTGCATGTAGTCTCATTATAATCAGTGGGACTACTCCCATTAGTATGGCAAGCAGGATTTGGCCCTTTGTTTGTGATTACGCATTCTCTGTCTGGTCTGTTAGACTGAAGAGTATAATAAAATTAAACTATTGGATTAGAATGGTAATTTCCAAATGCAAATCAGCAAGGGAACATGATTACATTTGCTGTTGGAGGATAAAGTGAAACATTCCTATTTTTCTCTCTGTGTATCTAAGGCTGCTTAATGGAAGTAATGGTGTGTATCCAGAACAAAAAAGTGAAAAAAATTGCAGAAATATGGACGGAAAAATGTCATCCTAAAAAGAATGGAAAAATCCCACATATTCTTCTGTTTCTTCTTGACATTTAGATGAGCAACTATACCTAAAATGTACCAAAATCATTCAAACTTGCCCCTGAACAGATTTCATCTATGTGGGACTAGATACAGCTTTTTAATATAAAATATCTCACCTTTTTCTTTTCTTAATTGAACAAGGAATGTGACTATAACACAGTGCTCTGGAAAGGGAAATGAGTTCTAGCTTCAGTTTGGCTATAGCTGTTCAGAACTTAAAAATTCATCTGTCCCTGTTTACCTTCAGAAAATGCTGAGAGTGTGATTTACAAAACAAATGTTATTATTCAGTGCTTTGCTCTTAAAGCTGGTGTCCAGTAGTAAGAGCTAGCTTTTACAGGGCATCTACCCAACCCTTGGAAATTACTGAAAATTGCCCTATTGAGTTATGCACATTTTGAATCCATCTCACAGCAATTTGCATTTCAACTTCTCAGAATTCTTTGAAACATAACAAATTAAGCTTCTGTGTTTTCTGTCAGGATAAATAGTATAAAACTCATTTAACAGACAAGCAGAACTAAGGCCACAGAATGATTCATGGACTTCAATATGCACTTGGATGCACTTGGATCTAAGAAAACCATTTCCCTGCTGTATTTCTGGTTACTGTTCTTCTCACCATTGGTCCATGACATCTCAGAGTCTTTTACACCATAACAGACTCCAATAGAATTTCTTTGTATCCCCTAGAAACATGTCACGTTACATTTTTTGCTCAACAATCTGCACATCTTTCAGAGCATATTCGCTTTTTGCAGAGCAGTATAAAAACATCAGAAACACCCTACTGAGTCAAACAGTGGTCTATCTAACTCAATGTAATATCTCCTACAGTGGCAGCAAGGGATGCTGTATAAAGAGTGCAGATGAGCCTGGCCGCTACCTGCAGTCCCTTCTCTTCTTAACTCCTTGGCTGCCACAGCTGTTACTATCTGCCACCGTGAACATAAACTCCAAATTCCGTGCCTGCTGTTTAAAAATAATACTTCTATCTGTTGTAAACCTCTGTTCCACTGGTTTCAGTAAGAATGATGACACCTGGTTTAAACTGAGAGATTTGGTGAGTAATAGCTCTGTTTTCTGAGATCATCTTGCCCCCTACCTCCAGGATTTAAAAAATCTCGATCACATCTCACAGCCTTCTGCTTTCCGCATAGAAGCATTTTCCAAAGTCCCAACATTTTCAAAATCTTTTCATTAGGCAGGTTTCCCCACCATCTTATTCTTTTGCAACCCTTACTGTACCTTCTCTCATACTGCTATGTCCTTTTTACAATGCAGACACCAAGCACTGTTCCCAACATCTTGTTGGGGCTTTTTTTGGCTACCATTGTAGAAAATACAAGTAGGAAGTGAATATTTGACTGTTGGTTTTTTTTCTGAACATGGAGCAGGAGGAATAGAAAGAAGCACTTTACTTAAGCTCTAAATTTTTCAGGATGGAGTCTTTAAATAATCATTTGAACATAAGCTGCAAACTGAGCCATTTGACATTTTTCTTGTTTTTTTTTTTCACAGGTCAGGGATTTTCTCTGTTCACAGTTTAAGAAAGCAAGGGAAGCATAGTGCCAATGGTGATTAGGATAGTTTACGATTAATGCCAGTGGTTTATGGTTTGGAATGAACAACAGGGTAGATGATCTTGAAGAAGTCTGCTTAAAGTAGCTTCTGTATGTTTTCTTCTTGTTGTTTTTCAAATTAACTGATACAGAAACTGAACTGAGATTTAAGAAAGGGAACGGAGAATAGGTAGAAGCCTATATCAAGCTGCTTGCATACCCAAAAAAATTAGAGACATCTTCCCTTTGTCTAAAGGTTGCAACAGTTGCAGCTTTTTGGTGTGATGTACTTGCAATGCAAGACATTTTAAGGCAGATAGATGCAATAATGACTGTAGGGATTAACTAGAGATGTGGATGGAACAGAGGGGACTGTCCACCGATCTTTGCTCAAACACAAATTCAGGACATGGCTAGGATGTGCACTTGGATCTGAGAGACGCTACTGGGCTTTGAGCAGAGATGTGCACAGAGAGAGAAGAAGTGATTTGAGGCTCATTGCAGAGAGCATACTCTGGTCTCCCTTCAGCAACTACAATCATGTTTTGCTTTGTCTTACAGTAGCCCGAAGTATTTTGCTCATGCCTCTTGCCTGACCTAAGAAAGTGGGATTAGGTGTAGTACAAACACAGACCAGAAAGATAATCTTTATCTCTCAGTAGTTTACAATGTGTGTTAAATGGGATGACAACATTTTTCAACCTCTCAAATGACTGTAAAACCAGAATTGCCCAGGGATCCACATACTACTGTAATGGAGCTGTATATGTACTAGAAAGGATGGATAGCTGGGTATAATTGAATGTTGCAGTCACTGTTCAAAATTAAGTAAACCAAATTTTGTGATAATTTTATAACATAAAGGATACTGCAAGTGAATCTTTCTGTTAATAGGAAAATATAATAAGACTATAAAAAATATATCTATTTTCCTGGCAACCCCTTTTAGATCACCAAGTGTTCTCAGGTGAAGCTGTATCAAAAAGACATATAACTGCCTCTCATACTTGCTAATGACTTCCAGTTATATACATCCTTTCATTTCTTTTGTCATTAAAAGAAGTAGGAAGTTAGTAATGAAATACTTCAAAAAAAAAGAAAAAGAAAGGACAAGATTAATTACGGATTAGGTGAAGCTTGTTTAACTGAACACAGGAGTAATACTGTAGATAAGCAACATGTACTTGCTATATAGAAAAGTAGCTAGAGTTTGTTGTACTAAAGATTCAACCTACTACAAGGAATGGTGATGAAGTAAACAGATGTGGTCTATCTAACGAGAACACAACTGTTAGAAATGGGTAGGCTTTGTTGCCTATATGTCCCTGGAATTTACAGTAGTGTTCTTTTAAATATATAGCAATGAAATTTCATTTCTTTACATCTTGTTATGGGTGAAAAGTTATATCATTAGATTTGAGAAATGGAATAGAGAACTTGAAAGTCTTTTAAACACCTTTGGAGAAGACATGTTGATATGTATATAACTGCAATTCAAGTACAGGCAACTGATTCAAACAAGATCTTAACCAGTCCTCTTACTTTGCTATAACCCGCAGCATTCCTGCTGCCCTTCTGGAAAGAGAGTCAATAGTACAGGAAGTATTTTTTCTTTATATGGTATTTGATACAGACAAATATAGAAATCTCACAGGAGAAACCTGTCTTAAGATTTTGAAATTGCATGGCAATAAAGTTTCAGGAAAGGCAATGTCTTCAGAGCCTCACAGCTATCTACATGTGGGTAGTTACTGTCATGATGAAGCACTACCTTGTGCTGGTCTATGGAAAAGAATATTTTCTCAGCTCTATCTGACAAAAAGACCTGGAAATTAAAACCGCCATGATACTTCAGTCCAGCAAGGCACCACTGGAGTTAGTGCATTTCAACTGCATAGACTGCAAATCTGTCACATGGCATGTATAGAAAGGCCACTGAATCTTTAAAGGGAAACAGGCAGAGCTAATAGGTTTCTTTGAATATAAACATCAGTATATATTTTCGTGACTCAACTCAGCATATTCTATATGGGTTGTAATTTTAAAATTAGTGGTTGGAGGGAGAGATAAGCACCATCAATAAATTAAACTGTAACCCAGCGGTTTAGTCATGAAAGGTTAAAATAAACTTGCTTGATTGATTATGAATTTTAAACAGTTTTTCTTCAATGTAATCAGTGCTCTACCAATGTCATTGCTCATTAAAGAAAAGATTTTCATTCCAACATTTGATTGAGGATGTTTTTTCTCATTTGCATTTTGCTTTCTACCGCGTAAGCATCTTGCCTTCAGAATTATTAGATTTTTTCCCCCCTTGTCTGTCCATAAAAGCCGTAAAGTGGGATGGAGCAGTGATTTAGAGGGATACTACATAAAGATTGAATGAAGATATTGACTACCAGGCCCTAATGCAAACAGGACTATCTGATGGACTGCTTTTGACAGAATGATGGAAGGAGGCCTTGTGGCCTACTTAGCTGCCCTTCTAATTGGCCTTTATGAATATTTAATGAAATCAAGATGAAATTCAATCAGAGCTTTTACCTGCTGAATCTTAGCGAAAAAAGCAGGATATTATTAGATTTTCCTAGCCCTTGTATACAATAAAAACTGTACTGAAATGTCTGTGTGTTAGTCAGGTGGCTGAGATATGCTTTTTATCCAGGGACTTGATTTCTTCCAAAGGAATTAACCTTTTTACCACAAAAAGCACCACAATTTTCCATTTGCATGCATCACTGGTATTTTATTACTGGCATAGTATAATGTTTAAGCCATAAACAAGCAACAGCTATTCCCATTGAAAACATACCCTTAGCAAATTCTTAGTCTATGCCAATTTGAAGCCTTTTAGGGAACTCTGAGGTCATATAATAGTTTCAGAACTATCTAATGTTGTAGTCTAATATTTTGTGCCACATCAGTTGATGTACGAGAGAGAATTTGCACGATCTCATTTCTCAAACATAATCTAGGTTGCATCAATAACATTACATTATAGCAATGAGGTATAAAACAGCCTGACAGGCTCCTGCTGTAGTACACTCTTACATTCATTTAAATGTAGATTTTGTTTTTCTGAGTGGAATGCCAGAAAAGCTTTTCATAGGAGCACAATGGACAGATTAATTTATAAATGGCAAATTCAACAGTGAAGAAGGTTTTCCCCATTTATAGTATTGTGAATTTTATCTTTCTTCCCCAAGATAAGCTGTTTATTCACAGTATGTTGCTTTTATGCATTTTCAATATAATTTTTTTTTGGACAGAAAGGAGTTTGGTACTTAGAGATAAACACAACATGTTAATACTAAGCAATGCATGGGTAAAACCTTACAGATGTGACTAAATAAGAACAGTTCAATATTGTTATTTAAAGACTTGGTTTCTTACCAAAAAAAGTTACTTACATTGGCATCAGTAATGCTCCCTTGGGTCTCTAATGCTGATGTCACCATGTATTTAATACATACTTGAACAACAGATGGGTGTATGGCATTATTAGGTGGGGTATGGGTTAATGGATATATAACTTCCCTCAGTTTTTAGATATGTGTAACTAGCTCTACTTCAGCACATATACTGATGGTAATGTTATTAGGATTATTTATACAGTATTGTGCATAAAGACTTCATGATAAGCACAAGGTTAAGAGAAAGGTTCCTGCACTTTCCTGTCCAGCTCTTACACTGATGTGTACTTTATATTTTAACTGTAGTTTTTCTTCCCTCTTTCAATGGTATATGAACTGTGAAGCTTCAGAGTTGGGAATTCAGAAGCAAAATCTGAATTCACACAGGAAAAGCAATTCTCTCCAAAGCTCCATTCCTTCAGGTAGCTCTTTACCCAGGGGATAGTCATCCAGTATAAACAGCAGCCCACACCCTGATGACTAAAAACATTTTAGAAGCAAACTAATGAAGTTATATCAGTAGACAAGCAAGTTATGAAGTTATATCAGCTTTTTTGTGTATACAAAAAAGCTGAAGGATGGATAAGAGAGTAAATATGCATATATCTGCATGCATGAATGCTGAGCTAAGAGAAAGAAACACTCAAGAGTCTTTCAGAGGCTAAAGGCTTTGTATAAAGTCAGATACAGAAATGGCAATGAAAGTATAAGGTACTCCACATTAACTTTAGTTTGGTTCTACATGAACTGTACCTAAGGAAGAGATATTTCAGCCGACTGATAAGAGTACTGTGTTCTTTGTATGTTATTGTCCAGTCCTTTTGCAATCTATCCATATGGACATTGCAGATAGCACGTATGTTTTCATAAATCTGCGAAAAGACTGTGCACCAGACGCTGAAACTCGAAAGTACTTTCTGCAATATTTCTCAGTAACTACTCAAATTATTTTGTGAAGCTTTGTTTAAATGGACTGTGAATATTAATGTCACAGATTTACTTTCAGTAGATTGAACACATCAGTTTGTCTTCAGATCAAACAGATATGCAATGGATTTCCACACGGAGATTGGATTGCTTATTTAAACACAAGTTTTAGTGATGGTAATTAAAAAAAAAAAAAGATTTTGCATAAACATAGTCAAAACAAAGTAAATTTTGATGCATACATAGAGAAGTGCTTAGAAAGGTAAGTCTACTAGTTTACTCAGAAGCTATATCCAGGATACCAGCAGCCTTTGAACTATGAAAGCCATGACATGGTAGTTTTTGAATGGTCAAGAATTCATTCTGTTCATCCTTCTGTTAAACATTTGTTTTAACATCTCACTTTAATGTCTCACCAGTCTATACTTGGTGCCTTGGAGTTTCATTCATTCACTGTTTCCTGAATCCCTGACAGTAACCTCAACAGTACTAAGGCAGAATATAATTTACCATGTGGATGATGTGATATGAGGCTGATAATGGAGTTTATGTTCAAGTCAGATTCAGCTGTTCATGGGGGATGCATGCCTTCCTAATGTCGGTCAGAAATGGAAGCAGAGGCTTTAGATTTGGGGAGGATGGCTGACAATGCTGAAGGTGACATAGAGTGGTAAAAGTACCAGTGGCTCTTCTAATATTCTGAAAAGTCTGAGATGTGTAAAATGTGTCCCGAATTAGTCTCAACACATTTCAAATAGAACATTCATTTGTGCTGTGTCTCTACATATTTTTTTCTCTCATTATTTCTTGGCAGAATCTTCTGCAACTTGAGAAACCAGTGGCATCTAGAAATCATGGATTTGATCTGAATCTCTCTTCACTGTGGGCAAAAGATCAAGTTGCTAATTATTTTGTGGCTGGTTACCAGTGCGTGAACACACAGTAAAAATCAGACAGGGTATTAGCTGGTATTCTGGAAAATTAATATTTGTATTATTTCTGAAATACTACACACTTAAAAAGAAGTCAGTGTGGTACTTCATCTATATTTAGAGACTGAGTGGCATCACAGAGTTACTATAGAGGCCCTGGGAAGGCTAGGAGTGGGGTCTTGAGCAAGACCCTTTCTCTCTGTTCAACACAGAGCTAGGGGGAGTCAAGCCAAGAAGAACGGAGTAGATGGAGCCACCAGACAAGCAAAGGCACTTTATCTCCCAGCACAGGAAACAGCAACAGTAGGTGCAGAGGCTGTAGAAAGCACCTTGCAGTAAGCAGTGCAAGAACCAAATGGGGTTTTAACAGCTTGTTTTACTGAATGACCCTAAACCAAACCAGCACAGCTTTATCTGTAAAACTGTTAATGATACTAACTTGCATCAATGTTTACTTTCATATCCTCTATCTGCTCATGAACTCTAGCAAGCAGTAGGATAAATTAAGAGAATAGATGTACGTTCAGGTAATAAATACTTCTTCCTTCCAGAGGTTAAAGAGGTCTTTGCTCCTTTGTTTACAGAGTTGAATGGTGGCTAGTGGCAACTTCTTAGTTATTGGACCTGAGAGACAGTCTACTTCGATCTACTTCTCGTTGGATAACTGAATAATTGTTCCTCTCTGTCATCTTAAGTATATTACTCATACTTTACTCCAGCCATTTTTAAAAGAGTAACACCACCAAATCAGATCAAAGGTTCTTTTTGTCCTGTAACCAGTAATGAGCTGTAGCAAACACTTTATTGAGAGTTCCCATAGTGGTCAGTTATAGAATAATTTATATGTAGCCAAATTTCAAATATCAAAAAAAATATTATAACAATTATTAAAGTCTTGCTTGAGACATAAGAACTAACTCCCCTACTTCTTTATACCCAAAAGTAATCATAAATATTCTGATCAGATGTACAGAAATCAAAGAATTCTTAAATCATAAGTTTACTGACTGATGTATTTCAGAGATTATACATATTGCAAGAATTATTCATGTGTTTTACATGTTTTGTCTTTATATTTCACTGAACTATTCTTGTCTTCCACCATTTAAAGCTGGTAAATGGCAGTCAACTTCATTCTGTTACGCCATTACTTACTGTCTATGACTTTCTTTCCTACTTTAAATTAGGAGGCCCCAGTCTTTGATATATGCACTGTTGATATAGAGCTATATGTCTACAAGGCTTGTTTCATCTTTTGCAAACAGTTTAAGCGCTTTGAGATACAGTGACCAGAACTTAATGCAGCAGGTAAAGAAATATTTCTAATGTCTGGAGTACTATTCCTGTCTGATAATCAACTCATATCTTTATGCTTTACAGAACTGCCACGCAGTTCACTATATGTAATACATTTTCAGATCATTTGAGGATATACACTACCTAGAAGCAAAATACTATGATAGTATTATCTGGTGCTTTGTATGCCTAAGAAGCGAATTCCATTTCCTGGATCAGACAGAAATGAAACCAATATCTGAGACACTGCAGTATCTCTGATATCTCACCCTCAGAACATAACATGAGATCTTTCCTTAACTGACGTGGCATTAAGTTGATTAGAGATATTTTATCTAAGAGTATGTTTGGACTCCAAAGCTCAGCAGTTAGAACTTGTGCCCAGTTTGGTTTAATTTAATCCTGCTGTTCCAGTAGAACTTCACCAGAGGGTCTTCTCATTTTCACATTTTGTAGAAAGTACAGCTGAGCCGTAAAACAACATTCAATCCCAGCAATTCAATCCCAATCCAATTCATTTGATTCCAGACAAAATTGCTTTCAATAAGATCAGCAAACATTTCTAAAAACAAAGCAGTAAGCAGCAAATATGAGATAATGCCAATAAAGAGGATGCTTTTACTCTGCATCAGAATTAAACTTTCTGGATGAGTTATATATACACATTATATATACTCATATCTGCAGTAAACAAGGGGAAAAAGGAAGAACATCACAATTTTGCAAATAGAAATTATCAAAATGACAAATAATCCCAAAAGCCCAAGAGCTGAAGTGAAACACAATTTGAAAATGAGCTACGAGACCTTCAGCTGGTATAAATCAACTAATGCTATAACACCTGAAGAGTTGGCCCAATATCCTTGGACTGGGACAGGATTTTGTGCAGAATTTCCAGCAAATTGGATTCTTTCACAGTAGCTATTGTTATGAAAGCAAAAAAAGGACAATTAAAGGGGAGGAGTGGCACGTTAATATTAATAATATAATATGAAACAATCAATATAAATTAATCCCAGAATATAGGGTATAAATGTTTCATTGTCATGAATCTAAGTAGTAAGATGCATTTCAACTAGAATGCATAGGAAAAACAATTACACAGATGCATGTACATTATTGCATTGCAAGGAAATAAATGAAAACCTTAAATTATTACTAAATAGCTACAATTCTTTCCCCTCTTTTTTTTTTTTTTTTTGTTTTGTCAGGAATAATGACTATGTTTATGTGCCAAAGGAAGGCAAATATGTATTAGTCAGACTGCTGGTTCAGGACCGAAGCCTATGACAGTATCTTTAATAATATACAGTCTATTTAATATCTGCTTTTTTTGTGTCCGGCACAACTTATAATTATTGCCAGCAGGCAAAAAAGGGAACAGTAGAGGAAAAGAATACAGTGGAAAAATCTTTCCTGATCACTAACAAATGGTACAAAATAGATAGGCAGAACATATTAGAGACGGTGTTTGGATTCAAGTGAGCGGAATGAGTTGCACATATACTGTGAGGCAGTTAAACCTTGAAAAGGTCTCACAAAAACTCCATTACTTCACATGAAATGAAGGGCTTTGAAGACCTAAAAACCTAAAGCAAAACCAGTTTCAGCCTGCAGGCCCCTTTGGATTCTGGACTGTGCAATTACAGGTACTGCAGATGGTGAAGCTGAAGGCGCTGTTTATTTTTTGGTGGAAGACCAAAAATACTCACACACATTTAAAAAAAAAAAAAGCTTCTTATTTGCTTTGGTCTCTGTGTGCCCTCAGCAGCACATTCTGTGGTTGCTTAGAAATGGACAGGTTTTCAGAAAACTGACTCAAGTTCAAGGGCCAAATTCTCTGCTGGCACAACTCCACCAACATTAACGATGTTAAGCCAAACAGAAAATTTGGCTCCAAATGCTGTCTGACTGGATAGCCTGTCCATAGACTCCAAGAAGCCCAGAAATTTTCAGCACAGTTTAACTCTGGGTGGCTAGAATAGAGTCTGAGTATGGGCTGTGTTTTTCACAGTAAAATCAAGACTAGAGATGCTCTTGAGTATGGAATGGAAACATAAAATTTATCTATGTTAGTAACCATTCACTTTTGGAAGACTTGGCTCAAATTTGTAGGAGCTCTGGACTGAGACATTTAGCAGCCAAGTGTTGTTTCTATTCCCTTAATATAGACATCAAAAAATCACCATACCTGGGACTACTGACTCCACTATGGAAATCTCTTTCTGTGACATTCTCAATTGGTCAAAATGAAGGCATCTTGACAGTATTGTGGTAGAGTGGGCAATCTGCAGCAATGGCAGGTCCATTCCAGGTTGTATCACCAGACGAATTTATTTCAGAAATACTGCTTCTCTTTTTTCTGCCTTTTTAAGGACGATATGTGTTGGCTCTCTATACTACTAGGTGCTTCAGCAATTGATATTTGACATTTTTGAGTGCTTTTTCTTGTCTTTCAGACAGATACAATGACTTTTGATGTCTCAATATTTTTAGGTGATTTTGGATGCTAGATATTTGTAAAAGTTAAGACAAATATTTAAACTATGCTTATCTGAGCTAAGAAACTTCTTAATAAAGGTCCAGGACAGTTTATAAAATAGACTTGTTAGCTTTTGGTTTAGTTTGATGGTCATAAAATGTACTTCTTACAGAAATAAAATGCAACATAACAAAGATATTCAAATAAGAACATATACACATTTATAGACAATAATTGGAACCAATTTGACTGGCTGGCATTGCCTGTTTTATTTTGCTGGATGCAAATGGAGGTGAATCTCTTTAATCTACAGTAAATAAGTCCTTCAATAGAACTGACACTGAATGTTTACTTGGAGAGACATTTTGATTCCAAGATTATTCTTTATGAATACAGTTGCATCCAGATAAATGACACTGAGAGTTGCCACCCATATTGTTTATTTTCTTGTGTTTACAAGTCCCTCATTAAAGAATGTTACCCTGTCTGGATTGATATTCTTGTCCCAGACCATTTAGAGAAATCCTACCTCCTTTCCCAGTTTTAGTGCTGTTCAGCTTTTCAGTTCTATTTCTATGAAATATCCAACCTCCAATTTCAAAGAAGCAGAATAAATAAAGATATTTTTTGTTAGTAATCCTTTTTTCACTGCTATAGCCACAGGCTCAGAAATTAATTTACAGAAACGTGGTAACTCTCTCTCCAACCAGACACCACTTCTTTCACAGTGTTCATATCAATGTGGGCATAAACTCCAATGGCCTCTTTACTAAAAGGACTGATGTGAGAAAAGAAAACTCAGTGGTTTTCACAAACAAGCCAGAGCTTGCTGGCGTGCTCCCAACAAATGCTCTCACTGGTACTGGTGCCCCATAAGCACTGAAATCATTTTCTGATACCAGGCTGTTTGTGATTCTCATGTGAGGCACGACAGTCATTCATCTTTCTCACAGGACAAGCAAATAGGGCAAGGCCAATACTAACGCTGAGCATGTTGTTACCATTACTCAGTACTAGATTTATTGGCATCGTATCTTTCAAAGTAACAGGAGGTAGCTCAAAGCCATCCTCTGCAGCAGCTGTTTAATAAAACTTCTCTCTGTTAGTTGCTTTCAAATTTTAATCCCAAATCAACCAGATTAGGGAGAAAGAGAAGCAGCACTACAGGGAATAGAGAACCACGTAGACAGCGATGAGATGGAGAGCTGATTTCATACCTTTCAGCCATCGCCAATTTTGTTGACACAGTCTAGCACTGTAAGGTTTCCAATTCTCCATTCCCTTCCTCAGCCAAAGCTCCTCTTTATTTCTGAAACATACCTGTGACTCAAGGAGAACATACTAACCAGTTAGTTTGTCAGGAAGAATTCTTATGACTGACTTTAAACTCTGCCTGACTTTATCAATTAGTGTTAAGCATTTAATTGAAGCTCATTGTCTAGATTTTTTTCAGGAATAGATGGAGAAAGATAAACACATCTACAGGGAAATATACTTTATCCTGAGGCTGGTGTTTACAACAGATAAGACTAATTGTCCTTTGGAGGTGCCTGTTTCTCTCACTTTAAAAGTATCCTAGTTGACGAGTTTACCTTTCATGCATATCCTTTGAAGATGAGATGGATCCCATACACTGTGACTTGACAGACTGCCATTTTGAAAACACATCTATAAAGAGAAAAATAAAGATAAACTTACTATTTGAGAGACTAGTTTTGTTCTACCATTTTTATTTTACTGATATCTGGTATCTCCTAACTTACTTTTTTGGTATTTCTTAGTGTAATGGCCTTACAGAAGTTTATATCAGTACTACACTAAAACTGCATGATGAGGTTATAGAACTTTTGGGTGAAAATGAGGGATTGCTTTACAACTAATTATTTGAAACTCCAGAAAAAACAATCACTTCATCCAGTCACTTCTTGCAGAGACTTCATTTACAAAGAGGCTTCCTTATTCCAACAGTTACATGGAAAAAAAAAATAACATCATGCCTGTCATTTCTCACATGAACTACTTCCACAGAGATGGGGGATTTTTTTCATTTATGTGTGCAAGTATAAGTAAGATCAGGAAGATCTAATTCTATTATGGTCTAGCAGTGCTTTGGATTTTTATCTGGAAGCTGAAGACGTGTATATGTAATTTATCCGATTTTGCAGTGTACTTGTCTCTCATGGGTCAATTATGGCTGTTCAGTATGATGTAGCTATTTTCTTTTACCTTCTTTGTACTTGTTCTTGTGAAAGCAGAACAATCTGTGAGGAACAAATACTGTAACCAGTTGAGCATGCATGGATCTGATGAGTAGAGCTTTATAGCTTATTCTGTCAGAGTTTTACTTCTCTCTGTGTTCTTCTCCAGTGTAGCCGAATGTTTTTCCCCTAAAGCTGCAAAAACATCATGACAGATGCACATACATACATCTTTGTCAGAACTTTTCCTAGTTAGTGAGCTTATAAACTTTTTGTAAGAGTGTTCTTAACACAGCTATATTCAAGTAGAGTAGCTTGAGTTTTTTCCTTGATATTTTTCTTTTAATGTGTCTCTGAATCCCAAACAAATTGGTTGTGCAAAACCTGCTTATGCATCTCAACTTCTCTGCTTGAGTGTACAACCAGTGAAACACAAATGAGCCCCTAACCTCAATACTGAGCAGGTTCCTACAAGAAAGAGCCTTGGTAATGGTTATATGCTCATGCTAATGAATACAGGTATCTGGAACAGGCAGCAGCGGTGGGTTTTCAGACCACTGGAGGTGATGACTTTAGAGGCACAGAGAGAAGATTAGAAATTACCAAAAAAAAAATTCCACGTCAGACTGTTGGGAAGGACTCTCATTTCTTTCATTCCTAATTCAAAGAATTAACCCTGTTGGATGTGTGGCAACGTTTGTATTAAGGGTTCTTCCTGTTCCTTCAGGAGTCTCGATCTCTTACATTTCTTCAGATGTGTTCTTCAAGCTTTGCCTTCTCAAGTAACTGAAGTTAATTGGATTTCAGAGAATAAACAGAACAAAATGTGTTCAACCCTTAACCTCCTTTGCTTTTCTATCTCTCATAGAAGTTATGTCCATTAATTCTAACTAGCTTTCTGACTCAGAATGTTGTCTTTCTAGAATAGTAGTACTTATGAGGTGATATTTAGTTCCACTTGAAATTCATCTGGCTTGTTTTGCTTGTAATTTCTACTTATGTAATGTGGTTTTAGTATTTCAAAACTGTTTTCCCTATTTTTAGATTTTTCTTATTCTATAGCATCTCTTACTAAAGAGACTTGAACTAGAAATGAAACTTTCTGCCTCATTTCTTCACTACTATGTTGGGAATCTTCTTGCCAAGATTAAGTTTAAAATAACTAATCCAGAACAAAGCATCAGCAACCAGACAGTTCAGGGAAGTAGCTTTCCTTGTCTGCCTTTCACTCTTTACAAACTTGAGGATTAATTTAATATCACCTGATGACAAATCATAGTTTAGATTGAAGCCACCGATTTGGTGTCTTTTTTAATGGCTGATGTATGCAAGGAAGAAAGATGATACACTCTCTCCTAAGACATTTGTTTGAGAGAAGTAGATTCATCCCACAGAAGTTATTTTCTCCCTCCACTGATAATAAGGAGAGCCAAGATGACTAGCTAGCAATAGACAACTATTTTCTAAATCTGTGAAAGGTTGTGGAACCAATCAGTTCTACAAAACACGGAATACTCACAATCTTATAAAAATTACACAAATCAGTGCATCAAATTATTTCTGAGCAAGAAATATAGCTAAATTTAATGTAGGCTTCCTCAATAATAGTTTAAGTTGTCAGTGGCCCTAGAATGGCAGCATTTTTTTGAATGAGAAGTCCATCTGGTATCCTAATCCCAAGTTTAGGAGCTTTAGACTCCAATGAACTCAGTCATTTGGACAGCATAGCTTTCCAGATGTATTATAATTAGTTCATGATAAAGATGCAGGGAAAAAAATTAAAAGTGTAGATTCCTGACCAAGGCTGAAAAATCTTGACATTCAAGGGGCTACCCTGTCACACTGAGACAGGTAGGTTAAGAGGCTAATCAACTTAGGACATCTGTACAGTGCTGAGAGTCACCCAGAGTAGGAGACTCACATGTGTGTTCTGAATTGCCCTCTGGATAGTCTTTCTTTACACTACTCAAAAGGGAGACTACCCAGCTAATAAAAGCTCCTAAACCGAGTATGTAAATTTAGATACTATCAATACAGCAGAGCAGCTGAACTCAAGTTTCAACAGTGAATGGATTCATCATTTTGTGTTTCTGTTCTGAAATGTCTTGTAATTTACAATCCAGGAACGCAAATATTGAGATTTGGTGGGTCTTGCTTCTAGCCATTTTCTGAAGATGCAGATCTAAATTCATTTATGTCAAATGAGAATTTCTCCTGTAGTCTTTAAAAAAATATAAAAACAATTTATGAAATGTTTATTAAAAAGAGGCAGGTTGGGTTTTTTTTTTTCTATTTTATGTCCAAGACAATTCTTATTGTTCCATCTCTTTGAGTATTTCTAAAATAGCCTGGTGGTAATATATTCTGTGTATACTTGGGATCAAATGCAATTTCTTCTCAGAGATTTATATGCAATTATTTTATCCAAGCTCCTTCCCCCTTTATCCATCTTAACAGTGCCCAAGGTTACTTTAGACCAACATTGATAAAATTCATTCTCTGATTAAAAAATAAAGTGTGACATCAAAAGTCTATGTACACTGTAGACTTCCATTGTTACAGAGTCCTTATTTGCTTGGATTCACAGGCTGCAGTCTTTGAAATACTGATTTACTCTGCAGTTTTCTATATTCTCTTTTTTTCTCTGCATTTTAAAAAGTATTCATATATGGTCATGGGGTTGGACTAGATGATCTCTAAAAGTCTCTTCCAACCCTACCATTCTATGATTCTATGAACCCCTATCAATGTCCTGAAGAGGTAAGACACAGTGTGAGGTTGGTATCTGCAGATGGGAAACTAATAACTCACCAGAGATTACACAAGAAAGTTAAGGCAAAAGCAATAATAGATAACTGATATTTTAGACATAGTATCATCCATCTCTGATATGATAAGCTCAAAGTGTCCTGAGAAGGAAAAAGAAGCATTGTTCTACGGTGAAAAGAAAGAAATAACAAGGATTGATTCTGTTATGTCACTAAATCAGAGCTCTGTTCAGGCTACATTGTTAATGAAGTTAAATAAAACTCATTATCAAAATCTGCAAGACATTTCTTTCTAGGAATTTAATGAAGTATCACCTAATCCAGCCCCATGCACAAAACCCGCTGTTTTAAGAAAGTTAGAAAGCAGAAAGACAAATGTTATTACCTATTTAAAGCAACTGAGTGAAATTTTAATAGATTTCAGCACAATTTAGCACAGACAAATGTTTACCACAAACATTTACTGGTACTTAACGTGTGAGTACACTACAGACAGAATATACGAAAGAATAATTGTGTCCCAAAGAAAAGATCTGGATAAAAATTACCAAAAAGCTGTTGAATTTTTTAAATGGACAGTCTCTGCTGAGGTCTCTGTCAAACTGATGAAGTAGGTCATAGAAAATTCCCTTTGTAAGACAACAATCCTATGGAGAGGAACTGAAAATTTGCAGCAGCATTTTACTGCTACTGGACACATACAGGGAGGGGGAATTAAATGCTGAATGCATCAAGAAATGGTCTGAATGTTCTCACAGTAGTGCAATGCTGCCAACTGGGCCAGTTGCAGCATGTCTGACAGTAGGGCCTTTCCCAAGCCCTTGGGACCAAAGCTCTTTCTAGGAAATTAGGAGGCACGTACAGAGAGGGGGCTGCTGGAAAAACATTAAAACCAATTTTTACCACACAGAAGAGCTGAGTAAAGCAAACAGCTATTCTTAGAGAAAGGAGCAGCGACTGTCAGCAGGAGACTGAGAAGCACTAATCACTGCTAAATCACTGGAAGATGTCCCCACTAAGCAGAATTGCCATCCCTGCTAACCAGCAGCCATTGACATTAAATATTGTGAGACTGAGCTCAGTTCTCTCAGAGGCATGCTGATTAAAAATGCCCTGATGAAATGGTGTGTACTGTAAGAAGTGGTACTTAGTATTTTGTCTTCATAATACTTTAAATTGCATTATATCCCCACAAGGTATTTTGCCATTCTCCAGTAAAAACGGGCAACTGAGTTTCAGAAGTACAAAATAGCTGTGCTGACTTCAGTGTGGCTTTGAGGGTGCTCAGAGACTTCAACAAGGGCCACGAGTTTTCACTGTTTGCTAGGTAAAAATGAACCATTTTTCTTTACCATACCTGTTTTCTAACAGGTCAGTGTCTCTAAGTCAGTCTTAAGACTTCTTATCTAACATAGATGAAAAGTTATACAAAAAGCCAGAAACCACTCCTCCCACTTCAGTGTGAGATATGATGGTTCATTTTTTTGACCATGCAGATTTATTGTTTCACAGCAGTAGCTCCATTAAAGTTTTCACATCATAAATTCGCAATGTTTCAAAATTCTTTGTATTTTAGCACAATTTAATGAAGTAGTTAAAAATTATTCCAGACTGGAAATGTTTTCTGCACTCAAGGAAAAAAAAATAATCTGGTGAAAAAATCTAGGAAAACAATGAAAAAAAAATCAAAAGAGCTCTTTATCATAGAAAGATGCTACTGGAAAACAGGAGCTCAGTGGGAGAGTTTTGTGGTTTTTTTCTCTCTTGTGGTGTGTGCCCTGCACTAATATTGCTTTCTTTTTACTTTGGAGGATTTTTAGGTGAACTTGAAAAACAAGTTAATGATGGTCTCTTTATTACTGAAGGAGGTCATATTCTGATTTATTTTTTTTAAATAGGAATTCAAAAGAATTTTTCCAACCCAGTAAAACTTATTAAAGAACTAGGAGGGAAACATCAGACCCTACTCTTACATGAGCAGAGGAGATCCTCTCTGCTTGTTGTGTCTCATATTGCTCACGTGGAATGACTATGTTTTTTGCTTTCTCTCTGCTATAGTTTCTGAGGAGGAAAAAAAAATGCAGCTGAATACAAGGCTTACACTTCATCCTTCTTCTGAGTTTCTATATTGTCTTATCCAGCCTTTCTTTTAAGCTGTACACCTTTGGAGTAGGAATTTGTATTTGTCTTCAGCAGCCTCAGGGATATTCTCTTTGCTTATCAATTCAGATGAAGGTTTAAATACTGTTCAGTTAGCAAAGTGAATGAAACACAGGAATTCATTATCCTCAAGGAATTGTTAAAGAGGACAGGAATTTCATCTTGTTGTCTCTTTGCAATGTACTCTGATGTGCGGAAGGGCAATTTTAAGAGGCTTAAAGGAATGGGAAACCAGTAGATGCAAAGATGAGGCAGGACGGGAACAGGCAGTAGAAGAGATACCTGGCACTGCAGTGCTCTTGTGAAGTGTCCCAGGAGGCAAGTGACTACCTGTGCTGTTTGGATGGAGACCATCTGCTTAGGCCTGGAAAATATTTTGCAATAGCATAGGTCAAAGACTGTCCTTCGTCCCAAACACTTGAGAGCTTTCATCTAATATTGCAGTATCTGAATATCTTCATATGACATTAATATCATCAGCAATACCCATCATTTACTTGAGGGAAATGGAGACTTTCCTTTTTTGGGAAAAAAAAAAAAAAGTCTGCCTGGGCTAAGATTTTGGGGATGGTCTTCTTTCTTTTATTTTTATTAACACCTTAAATTCAAGAAAGAAGCTTGTGGAATCCTTCAGATGCTGAGGGGGGCATCCAGATCCTGGAACAAAACTTCTCCTTTGAATAGTCCAAGAAAATCTCACAATTCCAATGAGTGTTGACACTCCTAAGAAAGAGCTTTCTTCACAGCTATGTGTGTTTTATTTCTCTTGAATCTGTAGAGAACCTCCTGAGGCTTCAGCGGTGGAAACCATCCCTCATCCTCCCCATCACTTGACTAACTCACAATGGAATGTAGAGAAAGGAGGCTGCCTCCAGAAGAGGAGTGCTGGAAAACAACATTTGATCAGATCTGCTTGTGTTTATTAACATAAAAGAATATTTCATAGACTCATTGAGGTTGTAAGGGACCTTGAGAGATCATCTAATGGACTCTTAATGTCTGTGAGTGTTTTCTAATCTGATTGGTCCTTTTCCATATACAGAAATGGTCAAAATATACTTCTGCCTCCAGGCAACGGTGCCAGCTACTGAGGAAATTAGGACAGCTGCTTTCAGTGGTGGCTGAGTGAGCAGTGCTGGTTGCCAAGCACAGTATCCATGCTGAGACTGGAGTTACTCCTTTTATAGCTCAGTTTCCTGGATGTTACATGGTATTCATGTATGATACACAGCAGAATTCTTCCGCCCTAATACTGAGGTTTATCCTAACGACTGACAATGCAGAGAACCATTGCACATCTAATGAATTAAGGTGAAATATGATGTTAGACCTGCGATAAATATCGGCCAAATGCACACTAGTCTTCAATGTGATTTTCAAAACCTGCCTGGACACACTCCTGTGTGACCTGATCTAGGTGGACTTGCTTTAGTAGGGGGGTTGGAATGGATGATCTCTAAAGGTCCTTTCCAGCCCCCATCATTCTGTGTAGTTATTACCAAATAGATTTAGTAAGACCTTCTCCAGTTCTAGAATTCTTTTGCAGCCAGTGTCAAAGTTCCCTGCTTACAAACATGGAGTTCAGTAGCTAGATGTTTGAAAAACATATTCTATTCTTGCAAAAATATATCTTAGTCCTTCATTATGGCTAACGGTAGGTCCTGTTCCACAAAAGTTATATCCACGTGCTCACCTTCACTGTGTTTTCGTTGTTTTGAGTGCTTGTCAATATGCAGTTTGCAGGTGGCTCAGAAGGTGACTCATGTAGATTGTTTCTTATATCTCAAGAAAGTGCCAGTAGCTCATAAACTGATTTTGACTGTATCCCTTCTATGGCTACTAGACCCCGTTGTTGCTGCCCTATGAACTTGAATTGTAGTATAACGTTCTTAATTTTGTGAGGAGTCTTGCAAATTTGGTTGCAACTAATACACTTCTACTTGAAGTAATTGGCATCTTTTTTGAGACACAGCACCTGAGACCAGACATTTGTAAGCACTGAAGACATGTAATTAGGCTTTTTTTTTTTTTTTTCTTTTCAGGGATTTAGAGTCTTTCTCATCCCTGTGATATATATTTACTTACATGGAATAGCTAATTAGGGTAGATAATAATAGACAGTACTTATGTAATAGCTAGTCTTATTCTAAGTATATTTCTCTGTAAGTGTACCACACATTATTCTCCAAATCTATCTTCTCTGCAGTCAAAGCTGCACTGCCAACTTGGGTAGAAATATCTAGTCTGGTTTTAACCTTCCTTGAGTGTGTATCAACAGGGAAGCAGCTGGAGCAGAAGGATCTCAGAATGAGCTGGAAAACTTGCTAATGTCAGTATAGCATGTCCTCCAACAGGTTACAAATGGTACTGTTCTGACACTACTAAGGCTGGGGAATAATTTACCTCTCAGAGCTATCACTGCATATTTGTTATCAAGTATTGCTATAGATAGGTGATTTCTATCCACATTCCACGGAGTCAAAACTAGTTTATCGATGCATCTGTAATGAATATGGAAATGCTGCAGGGAGGGGTGAAACAGGAGAGTGCTGAAAACAGAGGGGGGAAAAAAGACAAATACCTTAAGCTTTGCATGGTAAAGTACCAAATGATAACAGAATATTGCATGTTTTGTTTACTGCGTTTTTCTATGGGTTGTTTAATATTGAAGAATGGAATAGATAAGCAGATGTGAGGGAGCAAGGATGAGCAAAAAAAAACCTGAAAATAAAAAGAACAGGTTTGAAGAAGCACAAAGTTACTGAAAACCAATTGTGTAACATATGTATAGTCATCTTAAAAGATCAAAACGGCTGTTGAAAGCGAAGCTGTAAATAGGAACCTTTAAGGGAGATTTTCTACATGCCCAGATTTTCATGGCTGTTTTCTCGTTTCTAAGCCATTGCTCGGAAAAGACCATTGGATGTCCGATGCTCAGACAGGGTTTCTGTGTGTGCACAGTAAAGCCAAAATGTCTGACATGCTTTGCTCTGACTGCAGGGAAATAACTGTACATTACGAGCTGGTTTGGAGGATGGGATTGCTTTTTTTCCAATTCATTGAACAAATGTGTTAAAGAACTAAAATGTGATTCTTTTGTGTTTCACCAAAACTGCAGGGAAATCACATTTTTTCCCTTTCTTGTCGTCAACACATTTTCTTTATTCATGTAACAGTAGGTGTCATTTTTCTTTAATTATGCCTGGCTATCATATGTTGCTTTTATTTGTTGGGGATGTTAGTTTCAGGGAAAATAATTTAGACAGTTCCATTTTTCAGGCAACAATACACTAAATCCTGTGCTTACAAATTGCAATTAGATAAGAATTCTTCTTTCCACAATCAAATGTGACAGTTTCTTACTGGAAAGTAATGATGAATCAAACTTATAGTGTAAAATGGGAAGATCAAAGCATTCAACAAAAAAGTAATGAAGAAAATACACTTTTATGGCTTGGCATTTTAAATGTCCTCTGTTATATATCACTGTGGCAGCTTACAATACTATAAGTCTTTCTTTGGAAAGGAATACAGATTAATGCAGCCTCATTTTCTGTGTCAGAATTTACTTCTTACTGTGATGATATTTCTTCCCCTGAACTCCCCCACCACCACCCCCTATACCCCTCTCTTCCCACCCTCAGACCTTAAAAGTGCTTTAATCATATTTAGCCTGTCAACAAGCCTTTGCTAAAGGGTTTTCTGGCCTTTGGTAATGACTTCTAATTTACGTGACTAATTATCCCAGGATAAATAGAGATGAAGTGCTCTAGGATAAGGCTAATCTGTATGTCTGCTGGAAGCTTGAATAGTGCTTTTTATAAAGATACAAAACTAAGCAATTCAATGAAATTAAGGTTGTGACAAAAGGCAGGCAAAATGAAAATGAAGGCAAATACTTTACTTCTTAAGCTGCTGCAGTTGGATATGAGGAAGATGCTGATGGTGTGGCATGAAAAGAAGCATCAGTCCTGATTCTGGAGTTTAGTAGGATCTATACTGAAACTTGAATGGATTTTGCCTATGCTGTTTGCACAGATATGCATTCACAGAGGATGGCATTATAATTTGCCTGTGTTCACCATCCATCTTGTCCCAACTGTATTGCCTTATACTTTAAAGTAGAGTAGTTATCCATTTATGACCACCTCACTCCTGATTTATACCATAGTATAAACAAGCAGTGATGCATGTAATTATGTATATACATACAGCGAAGAACAGTTGAGTACAAAAAAGCTTAGACTAACATCTCAACACTGCAAGATGTTGTCCCAGATAGAACAAACATACTGCTAACAGAGGAAAAAAATGAAAGGGTGGAACACCCTTTCTGCTGAGCTGAGTGGTTCGGGTCTAAGAATTTAATTTAAAACTTTACCTGCACAACACTATGCAGAGCAATGTAGAAGTACTATAGAAAGTTTAGTCTCATTTTCAAAAGTGATTTAAGGATTCAGATTTCTTAGGATGCTTTTACAAAGTCAGTTGCAGATACCTCTAGCATTGCTCTAAGCTAGTGGGACTCAGTTCAGCATCATTCTGCACACCTTTATAGATCTGTTGGCAGCTACGCTCCATGCTCGTATTTCTGAAGGATTTTATGAGCACAATTGGTTTTCACTCTCAAGCTTAGAGGCGGGCAATGCTCAACTGTATCTGATCAGGTGGATATGCCTTTAATTCTTAGTGTACACGTTGTTAAGCTGTTTCACCATCTCATTTTGACCATCTTATTTCTCAATCTGAGATGTTAAAAAAAGTCCAGATTTCCAGGATGTGCAAATTGCAAAAATCAGACTTGTCTTTAGGTGTATATCAAAATATTTTCTTACTTGCTTTTGAAAACATGATGTGTAACTCCTTCAGGAGCCTACAATACAGTGCTTAAGACATCCAAAGCTAACTTGCCCAGAGCAGGGAGAATGACAGATTATTCAATTCCCATTTCAATTACTTAACCACAGAATCATCATTCTACTTCACTCAAATTGTGGTATATTGATTTCTGTTGTGACTTGAAAGATTTTAATTTTTAATAAAAAGTTAGCATTATATGCTCTTTATGTATATAAATCCAGAATAATCTGCCTTTTGCAGACAGGGTATTTAAGTTGAAAGACCCCTTAATACCTATAATGTTTATAAGGAACACTCCCGAGTTCACTTATCCAGTACCCTCTTGCTTAGTTTCCCCACAGGACAGTGGTAATGGAAAAGCCTTTGAGGCCTAGATGAGAGAATTGAAACATAATGAACTTTTAAATTTCAATAACTCTTAGCAAAAACTGCTAAAAAGCTCCCATGGTATAGAATCAGTGTTTCAGAATACCAGCTGATGTAAATTACAGGGAAGTGAAAGGAAAAAGTTAACCAAAGCCTTCCACTATTTGCTATCCAAGGCCAAATTCATATTAATAGATCTAGGTTTTTTGCACAGGTAAACACTAGAAAACTTGTCGTAAATCACTTGTACACAACAACCTCAAACTTCATTTTACTGAGTAACAACTGAGTAACCACTCAGGTGAGTAGATTTCCCTTGCAAGTCCCAGTCCTCGCAGTTAACTGAGAAGTCAGAGTTAGCAAGTCTGCTAATGCAACCCGTGTTCAGGGCAGTTCTGCTTCCCAAGTGATTAGCATCTCTTAGAAACCTTGTGTCCAGGTAAAAGTTTTTATATCAGCAATCCCACTAGTCATAAAAAAAAAATTAAAAAAAATCTAGATGTTTTTCCATCTGATAGCTTAACTCTAACCCTGAGCTTCCATGGAAAAGCTACACAGTGTAACTTGGCATGAGTATTACAAGGAAATTTCTTGGGGACCCTCTGTACTTTTTGGCACACTTCCCAGGAAGGGACTAATCAGTAAAAAACCATTCTTCACAGTTGTTCTTTAGCCTGTCCTCTGTGACCTATTTTCTTGACTAATCCTGTGATTTTTATCCCGGCCAATACCAAATTGCCTCTGTTTCTGGCTGCTCCTGGCAGGCCCTATAACTCTGTAAGCCCTATAACAAGATTTTGGGGTGAAGTGTGGAATTTTGAGTAGTTTCTCTTGCTCCAAGGTCTCTGCAGAATCAAAGTATGGTATAAGTAATACCAAAATGCAAGAGCAGCAGCCTCCTTTGTATTGTTAAATTAAGACTTTTGTGCAGATAAGCTCATCTCTAAAAGATAAAATACTATAAGGTTGGACTGTGTTACTGGTGTTGAGGTTTATAGTCCTGAAATCAATGAACCTCTTGTGACAATCTTTGCGGTGATAGTCTGTGAAGCTTTTTTTTTTTTGTTGCCAAAAGAGGGAGCCCTCACAGAATTCTGTCTGCTCTTAGTGATGTTTTTGCTTCTGTGATCTTTTTAAAAAGTCCTTTCTAATATTTTTTCCCTGAAAAAAAAAAATGGGCACTTTTTTGGTTTAGAAGAAAATAAGTTCATGGCACAAGTAACATGAGCTGAGAGTTTTACCCTCTTTGGGTTTGCAATGACCTCAGGCCACAAAGAAAGGAAATAAGCTTTTCGTTTTCAGAGTTCTGGAGCTGGCTATTATTAAGTACACATTATAGTTTCATTAAATAACCATATTATAGCATTCTGGTGTTAGAAATAATTAACTCTGCTAAACTGAACAGTACTGGTTGAGCACTGAACTTCTTTTAAAGACACGATTTTGTTCTAATTCGGGTTCCACAGTATCTGATATGGATTAGTAGGATCTTTCCAAGTTGTTTGATGATGTAAGAGGTAAATTAGTGCTGGGTTTATTTGTAACTGGTTGGAGAGAATAATTCAATAAAACTTAGCGAGGCTTAGAGAATTACACAACTTGTTTTTTACCAGTGGATTGGGTTCAAAGCAGTGAGAAAGTACAGGCACTTTTATTAGTGTTTCTCTTTAGGGGGAAAGCCTTTGTCTCGGGTTCTGCAGTGGACACTGGAACAAATAATAAGTTTACCAGAGAGAGTCTGTAAGTGTTGACTCATGATTCACCCTTACCTCTTTCTGAGCTTGAACTGGTTAGAGGAAGCTCTCTGGCCGAGAGAAATTACAAGTGTTTCAGCTGATCTCTTCTGTCTTTTCTGAACCTATACTGTTCCCTAGACTAGTTCCTTTTTGAAGAATTTCTTTTCAACGTAATGACTTCTACATCTCTGTGGCTCTAACATCCTATTTACTATTTTCCCTGTTTTGCACAGTAGCTCTCTTTTCTGTGGGAATGTAGTCTGAGTGGATATCACAGTCCAGTATTTCTTCTTTCCCCCATATCAAAGTTCAACTTAAAAAACAGCTTAATTTCATGGGAGTTCAAAGCCAGTAATTGGGCAGTAGGATTTAAAAAATGCTTTTATTTGATCATTTGAGATATTTTGCCTTATTGTTTTTGAGTGCAAATTCAGGGGCTCCTGTGTGACTTGTTTTAATGAGGTTTGAATCCTTAAGACCAGGTACTGCTTAAAAGGCATTTGGGTACATAATTCACTCCTAGGTCGACTCTTCTTGAAAATGTCACGTGCTAGCTCTTGTGAAGACTGGAGCTTTATGTAGCAGTTGTCCCATCAGAGTAAAATCCTGTTTAGAAATGCATATTGATAGTTCTTTGTTAATAGATATTGCGTGGAGATTGCTGTGTGATTATAGTACCATAATAGTGGTGAGATTCAGAGTAAGTGCAAGGAGCAAATTGGCTGAGATAGGAAGGATCCCATTTAGTTTATAACTTTGCTTTCTCTTTTCCATTATGTTCTTCTTGTCTTTTTTGAACACTAGTAGTATTTTCAGTGCTGTAAGGAAACATACGGGAGACTTAGGGCAGGAGCTAAGCTGACTGCAATCAAACTGTATGATAAAACAGAAAAATCAACCCCAAAACAATGTTATGCTTTTTAGCTAAAAGAAGAACATTCAGAGTTAAGACTGAAATGGTCAAAACGGGTGTTTCTGACATTTTATGGATGTTCTGCCTAGGTAGTGTGCCTCCAAATATTGGATGCTCCTATATACCATATGTGCTGCAATTCCTAAGCAATACAGCAGATGTTTTAGGTGATCAATTCAGAACTCACTGGCTTTGTTTAGTTCTCCCCATTCCCAATTTTATGATGTGAATGTGCCTGTCATCATAAGCAGAGGAACAGTTCCATGTTTAAAAATCTGTGCATAATTCAAAGTTGACACAGTAGCAAAACTAAAACACTCCCCAACCTAGAAAATCTCATATCCCTCAGACTCCAATACACCTAGTTAGGAAAAGCTGTGGCTACTAAAAGCTAGCTTTTGTCTGGCTTGAATCAAAACTTAACTATTTTTGAGTTTAGGTTTATTGTGTGAGGTGGATGAGAGTTGACAGTTCTGATTTCTTTGTTGATCAGAGGGCTGGGTGAGGTAGTTTGTTTGCTTATTTGTTTTTAAGAAAACTTTCATCTTATTTCTATGTCATCTTCTCCATAGCCACCTTCATATTGCTTTCTATCTTCAGTTCTCTTAACACTTTCTGTGCTGCCCCTAGACTTACCAGCTTCTACTATTTTGATTTTTTTTTTCCTTTTCTCTTTTCAAGGAGCTTTTAAACAGTAATCTCCATAGTCTTTACTTAGTTTTCTGATCACGTGGGCTGGAAATCTGCTCAGACTTCATTAAAAGGCTCATTTGAAAATACTGATTCTATTGTACTGTCTGAACTGGTTTGTTTGTTTATTTGGGGATACAAAATGACTTGAACTCTCATGTTTTTTCCAGTCGTAAATGCACACAGATGCCTATCTAATGGCTAACAGAGAGTCTCTTCTAGAGTGGTCTGTGGGGGAATAAACTGCCTGTCTGCTAACCCCTGTCCCCTTCTGCAGAAGACAAGGGCAGGCAGTGTTCCTGCACCAGCCCCCACATCTCTTCTGCAACCCAAATCTGCAGGGCTGTGATGGAGGGAACTATATTTCAAAACTATCTGTTTTCAATGCCCAAAAGATCACTGAAGACAGGAATGTGGTTGACACTTAATTTTACCACTATAAATTGGAACATCTACATTTCTATTGGTCTTGAAAAAAATCCTCAAAAAACAGTAAAAAAAAATCCTGAACTACATCTACCTGACATGACAGAGCTCCGAGTAAGAATAAGGATACATTTTCCTCACATATTCACCTATGGAAACTTTGTTCTCCTTTCCTGTAACAGTGAAATTGGTTTGAAATGATGGGCTGATACTTCCTCATGATTTACCCTTGATGTACCACAAATCTTTTGCTAACTAAAGGAATATGTACTCTTTGGAGAAGCAAAATGCTTTAGCAAACACAGTGTGTAAATGTTGTTATTAACATATAGATGATTAATTTTTATTCAACGGTTGTTTGGTTTTCTTTTAATAAACAAAGAACATAAATAAGGGCAACGGAAGCAGTTTAAAGCCAGAACTATATTTTTTTTGTGAACTGAAAATTTCAATGACTCACAAATCATAGGCAAACATCCACATTTCGAATCATCTAGAGAAACATATTTTCTGTGTAACCCAAAGAACAACTGCTTCACAGTTGCTTCGTGATACATTGCCAGTAAAATGTTTGTTGCACATGCATGAACAAATCTTAACTTTAGTCTTCTGGAGATCTCATTGTGAGAGATGTGGTTTGCCTGCAGTGATTGTCTCGGCAGGGAGAAATAGCCTTAGGTTGGTCTCAATCCTGAAGCAACTGCACATTTGTGACACAAAGTTAGCAATTTCATATCAAAATTGATTAACACGACATTTGTTTCCCTTCTATCTTCCACTGAAGTCCCCATTCTTTGGGTACTGCTCAAAAGCATCTTGTATTTGTCAGCCACCACACACATTTTTCACAAGTTCTGTGGTATTTTACTATGATTAGATATCAGATACATATATATATGTACCAGATCCCCAATGAATTGCTTATAGAACAACTGTAAAAGAGTGACAATTTGAAACAACAACAAGGCTAATGAAAGGATTTCTCTGTTCAGTGTACAGGTAAAATGTCATTCCATATTTTATTAGTCAGAATAATGGACTGAGGAAAGAAACAAAATACTAATAACAGAATGGGCTGGTTCTCTTACCCAGATCTCTGTTTGAGGCTGCTCTCAGGTGATATTAAAATGTTCAAATCCACATGCATGGAGCTAAATACTACTTTGGTTTCAGTAGCCTCTATTTGTTTTTATTAACAATCCTGGAGACATCCTGTGTGAGTGAATTATACTAGATAGTGTACAAAGGCAGAGTGATCTTGAAGTGACTGTGAGGAGTTCCAGTGCTGCCCTGTTACTCTTTGGGAGTTTTGACATGTCTTGCAGCCTGAGTGGCTGTTCCAAGTTCTATGGCTCAAGATATTCAGATATAGGAATTTAGTCATGATTTTATCATGTGCCTTAGAAAACAACAGCAAAATTGCTTCAGAAATGAATGAGACAGCATTAGGACTATATGGAAAGTAGAATTGTTCTTTTTACCTCCAGGATAGCTCACACTCACTGCCATTTGACTTCTCCAGACGATGCTTTCACAGACTGTAATGAAATATTCAGTTTTAAGAAGAATGAATATTGGAATGCTCTGAATATTTTTTTTAAGTGAATAATGACAAGCAGTGATCTGGTTTTGAAAAAAAATGATTTTTTTGGAGCAATATAAAAATGAACTCACTGCCATGGACTGTTGAAAGAGACAGGCTCAAACTGAAATTTGATGAAAAGCTTGACATTACATGAGACCACAGTAGTTGTACATATGAATTTATATGTTTATCTGTACATACTAGGTTCTAATGTAACTTTTGAACATATTGTCTTCACTTATGGTAAACAAGGAACTTTACACAATGGGGACAGGGGTTTTCAGATAAAGTAATCTTCTCAAGTTAAGTGTGAAAACATAAGAGTTATTGCCCTTTCCCTCCTGGCTCTCTCTGTTGCAGAGAAGTGTTTGGCTGTTATGGTGTCTCAACAGACAGATGAGATCTTGCAGGGGTGGAGTTAATTGCCCCCTTGCTGCAAAAGAAAAAAATACTGGTTCTGCCCACCTGCTGTGCAAGTCTTTGGAACTGGATGTTTCCTATCTCCTTACTTTGCATTCCCATATTAGCAGTTTCAAATGCAAATAGGCTATAGCCATGGATTTAAAATGAAAGGGAATAGATTTAGGTTAGGTTTTAGGAAGTTCTTCCCTGTGAGTGTGGTGAGGCACTGGAACAGGTTGCCCAGAGAAGTTATGGATGCCCCATCCCTGGAAATGTTCAAGGCTAGGTTGAATGGGGCTTTGAGCAACCTGGTCTAGTGGAAGATACAACTGGTCATGGCAGGGTGATTGGAAGTGAATGATCTTTAAGATTCCTCCCAGCCTGAACCATTCTGTGACTCTATGATAGCACTTCCACTGGATGGAGGAAATGAGGAAATAGGGAGGAAAAGTGAACGTAATGGGAATGGAGGAGCCAGTCCTGCTTTAACTAGAAAAATGTATCTGCTGCTATGTTTCTTTTGGTGTCAAAATGCTAGCTTGGTGTTGGATAGCTGTGATAATTTCGAGCATTTCCTATTTTTTCTTCAAATTAACAATATATAGCCTGTATCAATTCCTTGTCTGTAAAATTTACTCTTCTTTGTGCAATGCAGAAGATGCAGAAGTCAATAGACACCCCTTGATATATACCTGCATACATATTCATGAATATATGGTTTTGATTATATGCACATATATGCAGTATATTTATGTGTGTACATATGTGCAACTACGGTAGTAGTAAGCGCAAAATTAACTTTCAAAGCAGGATAATCTGTGTCTTTTCATTTTGAATGCTTGGATGCATACAGCTGTAGGTGTGAGACTCATAGCTTTGAAATTGAATGTAATGGGGCAAATGGAAATCATTACAGAAGGATTTGGGAGATGATATAGCCTATATGTCTCATGCATGCCATTTTGCAGTCATAAAGTTCTCCCAATATTTACTTGCTTTGTGTTATACAGGAAGCACAGCTACTTGGGCTTACAGGCAACAAGTTTAATTTCTTGTAGAGCTGAAATATGCCCTGTTGAATGTGTAAGTTTCTGATATGTTTGAATGTAAGGTGCCAGAAATACAACCTATTATCAAGGCTTTCTTCTAAATGAAATGGCATGCATTATCATAGTATACAAGTAGCTCTGTTGCCTTTGAATATTGTCATTTTTGAGTTGAAATACAATCTATTTTGAGTATTTACACAATACCTTCAGCCACTGGAACTATGATCTAGAAATTGCTGTGCCGTGTTCTCTCACAGCTCACCTGCATCTCAGGCAAACTCCAGCACCTTAAGATTAAATAACATCTGAGATAAACACAGCCAGATAGTTCCCACAAAACCAGAAGGCAGGGAGCTCTTGGAGGGGGAGGGATTTAGGTTCTAGGGAGTCTATTAAAACTGGAGAAATGTCCTCTCATGTTTATTTTCACTCTGTTGATTAGTCATAGAGATTTTTTTACACATAATTCAAAAGTTTTATACACGAAAACACAATCATTTTTGGAAATTTTTTTTTTCATAAGGAATTTACTCTTGTGTTGCATCTTTTGTATGTCTTTTTCTTCCTTCTATTTGTATTGCTATTCTTATGGTGTGAAGCCACAGGAGTTCTATTTCTTAAAAGTTTATCAAAGACATGTTTCTTTTGACTGGGCTCAGGTGTATTAGGAAGTGGATCATGTCAGTGCTGTAATTCAGAGCTTTGTTTTCCTGTTAAGTGTTGCCCTGAGCAGAATTCTAATGCAGAACAGGAGCCAAACCAGTGAAAACTCATGCTGTTCCCCAAACAAGACAGTATTTAACTTCTTACAGACAAGGACTTCTGGTGAAAATTTCTTATGTTCAGAAAATTTCCTAGTAATTCCCTTAGTGTTCTAGGTGGGTTTTTTCCCCCCTCTTTTCATAGAATTACATTTTCTTCAAAACATTCTTTTCTCTGAACCCAAGTCAACCTTCTCACCACTGCTGTGCTTGTTTTTTCTGGTATGATGACAGTTCCTTAGTTGACATGGAGAGAGTAGGACAACTGCTTCTTGTTGGTAGGTGAACTACTCAAGGACATTGGAACTTAATACCAGTTTCAATAAATATTTAGTTACACACAGCAAAAGAAGGTTTTGGAGTAATGCTCCGATGATCGGAGCACTCATAGTTGGATATAAGAAGCTGAAGTTCAATCTCAAAGTCCAGAGCAGGGATGTAAACCTCTGGATTTGTGACTCTCTTATTGTGTGATCTCAGACTCCTACAACTGCATGCTTAGTTTTAAAATTGCCTATGTTGTGGGTTTATCTGTCTTGCCTGTTATCTAAAACAGACCACAGACAATGGCTAGTTAGTCAATATTCCATTACTGGTATAGGTAGATATGCTTTGTTTCTAATTAAACATTAATTGAACACTATCGCTTACACCCCTCCCCCCCAAAAAAATGGTGGACTTTCAAAGTTCATAATTGCTTTCACAAATGCTGCTCCTTTCCTTCATAAGGCTTGACATAGGACAGGAATTCACAGCTAAAGAATGGCTGTGCAATGCCTAAAGCAATCTGCATCATGTATAGATTTTGGTTGTTAATGGCACTATGTGTGGCCTGTATAGTTTTTCCTACCCTTGTTTACTCTTTTTGGGTTTTTTTTTTCAAAATAAATAAAACCTTAAGAGAAGAGTTTATTAGCTCCTGCTGCTTACTATGTACTTTAAGGCATAATCCGCTGTTTGTGGCATTACAGTAATCTCTATAGGCATTAAGTAATTGATGTCACAAGCACAGGATTATAAACCATGGCTCTTCAATTTCCATAATAATACACCAAACTATGAAAAACCTGCATGGGAGTTTGTAAGCAAAACAAACCCTTTAAAATGCTGAGTTCAATTCTGGAATAAGTAGATGCTGAGCCGTTGCTGTGTTAAGTACATATGCTGCATTTAGGACATGCACATAGACACAGCACCTTTAGCGCAACTACAAAGAAGCTCGATTCCAACCTGGATGCAAAGTCAGACAATGGACAAATGGCCCTTATTCTTTTCCTTCATTTCTTTCAGGCCCAAAGCTTTTGGGAAAGAAGAGAACAAAGCATAGACAAAATATTGGCTATAACAGCTATTCTTTCCCCCCAGTCTTTACTGAGGTAGAAATACCAGTGTTTGCCTATGTACTCATATATTCACATACCCTACACAGACTGCAGGATTACTGTAGCACTGTGCTTTAATTTGTCTCAGCATTTAGAATCATAGCATGGTAGAGTTGGAAGGGACCTACAGAGATCATCTAGTCCAACCCCCCTGCAGAAGCAGGTTCACCTATATCAGGTCGCACAGGAACGTGTCCAGGCGGATCTTGAAGATCTCCAAGGAAGGAGCCTCCACAACCCCTCTGGGCAGCCTGGGCCAGGGCTCCCTCACCTGAACAGTAAAATAGTTTGTTCTTATATTTAAGGAACTTTTTGTGTTCCATCTTCATCCCATAACCCCTTGTCATATTGCCAGCTACAATAGAAAAAAGGGATGTCCAACCTCCTGACACCCACTCTTTAGATATTTGTAAATGCTAATAAGATTCCCCCTCAGTCTTATCTTCTCCAGAGTAAACAGCCTCAGTTCCTGCAGCCTTTCCTCGTATGAAAGATATTCCAGTCCCCTGATCATCTTGATGGCCCTGCTCTGGCCTCTCTCCAGCAGTTCTCTGTCCCTCTTGAGCTGGAGAGCCCAGAACTGGACACAGGACTCCAGATGAGGCCTCACCAGGGCAGAGTAGAGGGGCAGAAGAACCTCCCTCGACCGGCTGGCCACACTCTTCTTGATGCATCCCAGGATGCCATTGGCCTCTTGGCCATGAGGGCACATTGCTGGCTCATGTTTTGCTTATTATCAATCAAGACTCCCAGGTCTCTCTCTGCAGAGCTGCTCTTCAGCAGTTTGACCCAAAGCCTGTCCTGGTGCATGGGGTTGTTCCTTCCCAGATGCAGGACTCTGCACTTGTCCTTGCTGAACCTTATGAGATTCCTCTCTGCCTTGAATTAACAAAAAAGACCAATGCCAATGAAACTGGAAGCTCCAAGTCAAGTTTGTCAGTTGGATTCAATAAAGTGATTGGATTTGCTTGCCATATTTTGGCTTGGGTTAGAAAGAGACAGTTATTAACTAATCAAGGATGTCCTGAGACGATGCACTGTAAACATGCATAGTATATGTCATCAAACCATAAAGTTGCTACAAATCTACCTTTGTGTTGCTTCACTGAGGTACATAAGGATCCTTGTTATATTACAAGTGTAGAAGGACAGAAAACTTAAAGAGTTTTTCTTTCATCATAACTCTTACTGACAAAGTTAAAGATCAGTTCATTCCAAAGCAGTTCATTCCTCCTCTCCTTCCTTCCAGAGATAAGATAATCCTAACAACTTTTTGTTGTGATTGTAAATATTTATAGTGAACTGATGCACATTTTTTTTTTGTTCTCCCTAATGATTCAGTAAGATTCTGGATATTATCTTTATGAGTGTTCTATATGTAAATAAGGCTACCTATAGAAAAAGCATGAGTAGTTGTCACAGAAGAATATATGGAACAGACTGTGAGTTTGTGTGACCAATAAAACTGGGTGTTCCCATTGCAAGTGTCCTCCACTGCACAGCCACTGAGGTTGCTCAGCTTTCCTTGGCTGTTGCTTTGGGCAGTGATCTACTGCTTTTAGTAGTAAAGCTGTTCCCCAAGGCTTTGGAGCTCTGACTTACTACTGCTGTCATAGGTACTATAGGGTATTTGTATGTGTGCTCAAAAATACCTCACTTAGCTTTTCAATCTTCCTTTAATCTTGATTGTATTGATGCTCTTTCTAAATAGCCTTTGAGCACAAGGGGACTGTGAGAACATAATACGTGTTATGTTCTTGAGATAAATAGTCAAAGTGGGGTGAAGGAGAGGTCTTAGCTCCCTGTTTGGCAGTGTTTCTAGAAAACAAGAAGGTACCATGTCTTCTTGGCACTTAGATTTTGGAAAAAAATATGTAGGTGTCATGTATTAAGTAGAAGAATATGTGAACTGGAGGGGTGAGTAAAGTAGCTTAATGGTTTGGAGCTGACTCTCATCATTGGACATGGTTTTGATTCTAAACCAGAATTGAGTTACCAAATATTGCAGCGATCAAATGTCTGTAGAGGTCACTGTTAAAATGGTTTAAAATGCTCATTATAGCTCTTAGTGTGAGTGATAACATATCCCAAACCACTTTATAAATGTTCTCCCACACCTATATCATCAATAATTGATTCCACAGAGTAGGCTACAGCAGATGCAATTTACTAAAATCCCAGTCAAGTGTCAACAATCTGACCGGTTCATTTTCTCATGATACCAGGAAACTTAAGCAGCTAATCATAAGAGAAATACAAAATGTGAGATCATGCTTCATTATATGAACAAAACTTGTGATTTCAAGATGGAGAGAAAAGATTATTGCTTGGTCTAACATGATTTAAAGGGGAAAAAAACAAAGCAGCAGCTTTAAATCTTCAAATTATTCATTTGAACTGGATTTGAGTTAGTAGCTTATTGAGGTCATTACTTAAATAAAGATTTTATCTTTGGAGATAAGTCTTGCACTCTGAAAGTAAGGAGAGTATTTGCATTTGAGAAACTAGACAGACATGAAATGCTCATGGAATGATGTTTACTTTTTTCCTAACACATTCCTTTAGCTGAGCCTTCATTAAAAAGTTTTTTCCAGATGTTTTCCAGGTAATTTTCCCTAGCCCTGAACAACAAACTGAACAACAGCAAAACAACTGGAAAAAAGCTTACACTCCTCTATCACAGAAGTCTCTTTTGCATATATGCAGAACACACTGAGGTACAGTGCTTGTAACCTGCCAGGTAGCATTGTGAAAGAAAGGCATACAGCCCTTAACATCTCACTCTCTGCACTTTCTCCTTCCTTCTTCCCCTCTACTTTAAATCCCTCCAGTGCAAAACCAAGAAGTCCTATGGTGGTGCTTCTGGGTATCTATGCTGTGCCATTCTCACCATGCCAAATTGCACATTTGAGTTCTCATCAATCTTTTTCTGAACTTTTGGGTTCTTTTATGACATAATCTTTGAGGATATCTTTCAAAAGCATTGACATTACGAAGTATGGCAATAATAAAAGCCACAGAAGTGTGGAATTCACCTTTCAATACTTATTCAGCTTTCTTTTGTGAGAAGATTCACTGGTTTCAATTACTCTTATGTCAACACAGTTTTTAGAAGACAAGCACTAATTTATGAGTTCAAAAGGCACAATTAGGAAGAACTTGGGGCAAAACCTCCAGGAAAAAAAACAAAAATCATGCATTTGATTTCAAATGTAAACCTTTTGTATTTTGTAGTAGAATGAAGGTGACAGGGAGACACACCTGTTGAAAACACATTAAAGTAGATGGTAGAGGTGAATAGCAGTGACCAGGCTGTGTAAAATACATTTAGGAAGATACAGTCTTCCTGTGGTCCCAGAGAGTCAATGAGAGTTTTGTGTGGGTGGAATATGGCAGGAGATGTCAATGAGGTGGGCAGCCTGCCTTCGAATTCACAGCTGCAGAAAGCACTGCCTGCAGAGCGAAGGCAGTGAAATGGCACAAACCCAATGGGAGCTTTCTAAAGCTGAAGCTGATCTCATCTCTAGGCTGAGGAGTTTTATATGGAAACACAAAGCAAGATGGGTATAGTTGTCCTTGTAGTTTAGAGAAGCCTCTGCCAGAGCATGTTGTCTCCTGGGATGTGGGTACATGGGACTGCTGACTGAGCTTCCAGCCCAGCAGCCTCATGTGTCCAATACCTTGGTGGCTGCCTGATACCTCCATCTCTACTTACCAGCAGTTCTCGATGATGGGGGATTGGAGATGATGTACTTGGACAGAAGGGAAGAGTAAGTGTATCTTTTGGACCCCGGCTGGAGGAAGAGTGTAGGAGTGGAAAGATGACCTTATAATTTCTTTTTTTTTTAATCACTCTTTTTGGATATATTGACTTTATACTTGACACAGCTTTGGCTGGCAAGTGAGGCCCAGATACATTCAGAATTAGATATGACTACGCTCATTCTTACATGAGAAGAAAATCATCGGTTGCTACAGAAACAGCTCCATATCAGTCTCGTGGGGCATCGTTGCATCTGGCTTTTTTCTCTTCTCTTTTGCTATTCTGTAGATAAGAGTCAAAGCAAGTGCAGCACATCCCACATCTATATAAAAGGTTGGAGATGCTCTGCAGAGAGCAAAGTGTGAAAGAACATCTTATAGATAAGCTAAACTTAAATGAATGAGTTAATTTACACCCCCTACAAAATTTCTTCTAGTTTTGCAACTCTCACTGAGTTGAGGTGAAAATTAAATGGCACCAGTCAGCAAATGTTTTAAAGACCAACAACATCAAGGAAGAGAAAGGAGGTACTCAGAAAGGAAGTTACTAACAAAAATTTAGGAAATGATCCAAGAGTTTGGTTCGAACCTCTGTCAAAAAAACTGCATCCTGCAGCAGAATAATAATCCTGACTCACTTTCAGGCAAGTTGTTTAAATAGATAAATCAAGGAATTTGTTAAAAATAAATGTACATTATAGGTGAACAGGGACCATTCTGCACACTTCAGACCAGCTCACCAGCAAGGTTTTTCAACAGTTTTTCCAAAGTGTAATGAAATCTTGATGCTCAGTAGATTAATATTTATTGAGTGAATCAATGCTTAATTTAGTAAAAATTTGCCTTCCTTAGATTTTAATACGATTTATTACTCATCGGTGCTTATTGCATTAATTAAAGATTGTGTTAATTTTGTGGAAGTGAACACAATCTGATGCAGGTTTACTGCACAGCCCTGATGCACTGTAGGGACTGTGCCTCTGGGTAGCACAAAGGTTAGAATACTGCAGGAGATGGGAAGTTGCTATGAATCACCAAAGGCCTCTTCCTGTCTTTGGGCTTTCAAATAGCCAAAAAAGTGAAAATGAGGATGCTGCCCCTTAAGAGCAGGACAGGATTATAGCAGTACAGATACTGTGATGATACAGGGAATCTTACTCTTGGTCTCTTATAAATTATGGCTGATGCTGTGGAAATCATTTTAGTGTTTCTCCTGGAATGCCTTTTTGTCAAAGTAGGTGAATTCCAGCCTTAGCAATATGGGAAACTGTCACCTCTCACCCAAGCAGGGATGATAGTCAATACATTTCAGTGTCCAGGTAATAAGTAATTCTTGGGACAGTAGGTTGCTTGAAGATTGGGATAGTCCCAGGCATCTCTGCAGGGGCAGGTGTTTAAGAAGCAGAAAATTACTAAAGGCAGAACAAAAAAAGCCAGACATCTTGTGAAATGAGTCTTTCAAGAAATCTGTCAAAACAGGGAGAGGGTGATCATGCTGGAGGGGGCCAACAGCTGCAATTTGCATTTTTCAGCACTGAAGGGAGAAGCGAATATATGAAGCCCCACAGCCACGATACCTCGGATGCAACTATTTTATTAATCTTTGTGACATTTGTAATGTCTCTCTCTTTAAATTCAAATTCTGCTGCTTTTATAGCTACTCATAAGGTTTGGAGATTTGTTTTTTTTAAATCCATCTAGTTACTAGACTGCTTGAATGCAGCTGAGCCCTGGAAACAGCCCCTGAGATCTGAGAGCAGGCTTGAAATTCCAGAAAGGGATCGGATCCATAATTAGTGCATTTTTGCATGTTTAAATGCACAATTCTGGAATGCACTTTGCTTTTTCATCCCCTCTGGGGTTTGAGTGAGTGTGCACAAACTTCCCTTGCCAAGCTAAATTAGAGAAACCTCTTCAAGGTGCGCTGAAGGTCAGACCAGAGAAATTTTCTCTCTGTCGGTGTACAGGGCAGGCAGCAACCACTGTCCTCCTGCCCGGAACGTTTGAGTGTAGCCGGTGCCAAGAACCTGGTGGCATTTCAAATCCCTTACAGCAGTTAGGTGTTAGATGCAAAAGATCAGTGCTGCTCTGCTTGAAGTCAGAGAAATAACTTGAGCTTAAAGTTCAACACATATACAAAGGTTTCCTGGATCTGGAGTTAATTTGTTTTATCCAAGTTCAGCTTGAAGGCAGTGTCCAAATGGGACAAAATATAACAAACTGAACATTTGACTTGTAACAATTCAGTTTTATTTGCCATTTTATCTAGCCTGTTGTATATGCTTTTGTTTTCCTGCAGTATCAAGTTAAGCTATTTAGGGGTTTATTTAATATTTATTTTTGCCCTAGTTAATTTATTTTTCCCCTAGTTAAGTCAGGACCAGGAGCTGGTTCAGCTTCATGCCTTTCTCTCTGTTCCAAATCTCTACATTTTGCAACTTTCTTTGATGCAGGTTATTTATATTCCACCTTCTCCCGGTAGAGAAGTTTTCACGGAGTATAGGCTTTGGATACATATTTTCTGCTTTAGCTCTTCATTAGATATACAGCATTTGGAGTTTCACTTGTTCTGACAAATGTATGCAAAGCTTTTGGCCCGGTGGGTGCTAAGCCCTGGTATTTCATAGCTTTGTACATATGAATCAAGATTAAGGCACAGGATCTAGATAAAGTTTAGCTCATTAGGAGATATTTTGTCTTATGGCTCCCACTGGGGAGGTGGGTCTTCTGCTTACACTATTGCTTATTTTGCTTTATTTTTTCCTTGGAAAAGATAGTTGGGTGAGCAGACCTCAGCAGAGTAGGAATAGCATTTCTGAATGGTTCTTGTCGAAGTGACACAAGGCAGGAGAAGAGTCTTCTGCTCCCTTTTGCCATTGCCTTAGCACACCTGGAAAAAGATTTGGCATAGTCTGGCCTTGGTATTTTTTAATAAAGCAGATGGGATGAAGCACTTTGCTAAGATCATACTGAAAATGACTTATTAGAGAGTATGTATGAAAACAGAAAGGAACGAGTTTTCTCACAAATAGGATGTGTTGTATGAAAGTTAAGGTACTGAAGGCCAGGAAGGTTTCAGGAAGTGTGATTTTTCAGCCTGACACCCTACTCAGCTTCCCAGTGGACCACATTCACTGTCGGGCATATTGCTCAAGTATATTCGATGGATGATCAACTGTGTCCATGCACTTTATCCAGTGAAGCTTTACTTATAGAGAAATGATGGGTTTAGAAAGGAGTTTCATCATTCATAATTTCCAAGGGAGCACTCACAGTAGGGAATACCAAGTCAATGTTTCCTCCTCAAGGACTTTCAGCTGTCATCCAGGGAATACAGTGAATTCAGTGATGAGAATTAGATTAGAAAAAGATCAATAGGCCTGACAATAAATGAAAGTAACACAGACATAATTGAGCAAATTAGGAGAGAGAAATTAAACTGGACAGTATAATCTTCAATGCCAGCCAGACACACTAATGTTGGGCAAAGTTAGGGAGAGTACAGTAAGTTAGAAAGTGCTATGAAGAAGAGGCAGTAACAGCCTGTGAGATGAGGAAAGCCCTGATGGTAACAGAAAGTGCTCAGCCTGCAGAAAGGTTGAAAAGGATGATAACGGTCCAGAAGCACAGGCTAAAGAGAGGCAACAGTGGAAAGATCACCTATGACTAAGAGTATGAAGTAGGAGTCTTGGCTATGTGTCACAGGGGAAAGAGAACCTGAGAAGCATCTCATCATCATGAAGGAACTTCTGGGATAGCATGTTGCAGGAAAAAAAAAAATCCTAGCCTTCTCATAGTGCAGATTAGTATTTTGCCCTGGGAAGGTTTGCAGCCCTTCCAGAAACCAATCTTGTATTCAAACTTGATTATTTGCCATAATAAAAACTCCCTGTATTTTGCTATCCCTACAGATATCCAGTGATGATCAAGTCTGTCAAGCTTTTGGGTGAGGGATATCTGGTGGCAATGAGATCCACAGACTGAGCGCACTCAGAATGAAAAGAAGCTTTCCTTTTATCAGTCTTGAGCTTGTTTAGATCCTCTGACACGTCTTTGAAAGGTTCACCCCAAGGCGATATAATTGTGCTTGATCACATACAGGCTATGAGTCAGTGATTGATATGAATAAAGAACTTAGAGTTTCTTGTCTTGGTTCCTTGACTTCTTCCCTGTGGAATCAGAAATCACTTGTATAAATATATCAGTCCATCTGTGCTTCTAGCTATCCATTTCAAGTATGTGTTCCAAAAAAGAACTAGTAACACTTTATAAGTGCAAATAAAAACACATTAAAAGGACTGAGCAAGGGGACTTTCTTCTTCATAAAGTACATGTGGACCCCATCCAAAAGAGTTGCTGAGAGCCATGTAACTTGTAATTAATTCTGCTATAAATGTCAGAACACTTACTTTGCAGGTCTAAGCCGACCCACTAAAATTAGTCCCCTTTTAACAATTCCTTTTGTAATTTGTTTTTCAGCAGAAACGGCAGCTTGACCTCCTGACAATAACCAGCCCTGGTAAGTGAGCTCTCTGCTGCATGGCTCTCTTCTCTTTCCTTAAAGAGATGGTTGTCTAAATGTGTTTTTTTCCCCAGTCTCTGACATGCAAAATGAAAAACACTGTTCCCCAGAAAATCTTTCACGTAATAACAAGTGACAGCTATATTGTGCTTGGCAAAGCCCCGGGCAGTTATCCGTTCACAGAGCTGCCTCTTCAGACCTTTACTCTACGAATTTGAGTGCTGATATTTCTTTAAGCCTCCTGGGGTTACAGTTAGTGGTATATCTGCAGGGCAGATGCCCTCAAATTCACAATGTCTGTTCAAGTATCACAGAAATGCAAGTTTGACTTTCCTTGGTGGCAAATGTGAGCAGTTTGGAGAGAAATGGAGATGGAAGCCCTCTATATGCATAGTGGGAGACAGGAGATCCAGGCTTAGGTCTGAAGAACTCCAAAGCAGCTCAGAAAATATTTAGATAAAATGCTATAAATGGTCTGTTTCATAATGGCTTTTGTCCTTTGTCAATCAATCAATATGTGTTATATTGGAGAAGCGCTGGGCTCTTTGGCCAAGTGAGTTTCGAAGGTCTCAGCACTGTGATTGAAATGCAGATTGTTTGAATAGTGTTTCTCTTTGATCTCAGCTCTTAAGGCTCAGTGGCTTTTAATTTATTGCAATTTTTCTGGCTCAGTTTCTTTCCATTAGCTGCTACAGAAGTTTGCTGCCCACCAGCTTCAGGTGTACACTGTGCCTGAACGGTGCTACCGTTTGGTTAACTTTTTCAAATTTTCAGATGTATGTGTGTGTCAAGCTTTCAGTTTGGCTTTAACTGGGACTAATGAGTTCTGGCTTTAACTGGGAATAATGTGTTAGCAAAATGAACAGGTGTTACGGGAAGTGAACAAAATGTGACACACATTTGCTTGGATAACAATTTTGCATCAATAATTGTTCTGACACTCTAAATGTAGATATCATCTGTGACATGGCTTCTCCTTCACTAACCTTGTTAAAATAATAAGAATTAAAATAAGGAGGAGGAACACTTTGTCGGGACAGATGTTTGAGGCTATTGGCAATTGCATCCTATTTTTGCATGTTCACTTTTCATGCAGTTTGCAATTATGTTAATGTATGCTCAGGGCACTTGCTGATAAAAGCAACAACACAGTGTGATACAGCCATTGTCACTATTCTGACTGTAACTTCAAGGGCAAACATGGCACATTTTTCATTTTTCATATCTTCAGCATTCCCTGTTTCTAGAGGAAAAAGACCTCTGAAGGTCTTAATTGTATTAAGCACTCAGGTCTTGGATAAGGGCACCAAAGTTCACAGGCACATTTTAATAAGAGAAAAAGAGGGTTGGGGACCAGAATAATGTAATATGAGACTTTTTTATAAAATGAATTTATGACACCTTCCTCATAATTTCAGATACAATACTCACTGTAACAATGAAAGGATTGACTGAGTTTGTGCATAGATATGATTAAGTAGCTATTGCTTCAGATCTCTCAGTTTAATACAGCAGTCTACTAAATCAACACAACAATTAGTAGTAAGGATCAAAATAGCTAAACACTAAGCCATCTCTCAATAACTCCATAGGCAGACATCCTACACTAAAAGGTAGGAAAAAGCCTTTCCATAACATTCATTTTTTATTTCTGAAATGAAAGTGTTACCCTTTAATATTTAGCCAGAAATCTATAATAATTAGCCACATAGGGCAGCAAATTAATATTTGCAGCATGAATATATAAATGAGTCTCTACAGTTTTGCTTTCAGCAAAAGGTATTTTCAAAGAGGCCTGGTGGTGGATTAGACCAAACTTACCTAATAGCCTAAAGCTGAGATTTTTCGAAGTAGCTGAAAAAGTTAGGCACTTAATTCCTAGTAGGATTGGAAAATGTCAACCTTTGTGAATTAAAGGGTCTAGTTTGGGGCATACTAATACAAAAAATAATAATTAAAAAATCATGATCTTGAGGCTTTTAACTGTCTTTGGGGACTTGAGTCCTAGATCCAAGATCTGACATCAACAGTCTGCCTTTGCAGTATTGTGATATCGTTCGTGATGGCCAAGATCAGCCATAATCCCTTAATTTATTGATTCAAATTAGGGACTGAGCTACTTAGTTGCAGCTGTTAATCATTTGGGATTTGTTCCTGTTTTCCACCTTCCTGCAGGCAGGCAACCCTTCTTTGTGGAGGAGGTCACTCAGCTCTATTTATAGTATGGAAGTCCTCTGTGTCTCACAAGCAGCATCAGCCACTAAAGCCTTATTGCTTAATTGTAAGAATTGATAAAGTACTTCAAAGCCAGAGGTGATCTGCATTTCTGTCTTGACGAATATCATCTTTCTTTCATGTGTATGTAAATTTCTCAAACCAGTTTTTGTACATTTAGTCAAGAATCATTTGGTGGTCAGGTATTGCACCAGCTTTTCTTCCTGTGAATCACAGACTCATTACAGTTGGAAAACACCTTTAAGATCATCAAGTCTAACCACTAACCTCACACTGCCAGGTCCATCACTAAACTAAACCATATCCCTCAGCGCCTTGTCTATGCGTCATTTGAATTGTCTAGGGATGGTGACTCCACCACCTCCCTGGGAAGCCTGTTCCAATACTTAATAACCCTCTCAGTGAAGAAGTTCTTCCCAATATCTAATCTAAGCCTCCCCTAGCGCAACTTGAACCCATTTTCCCATGTCCAGTCATTCATTACTGTAGAGAGGAGAGCGACCCCTATCTCACTGTAGAGAGTGATCACGTCTCCTCTCAGCCTCCTCTGCCACTAAAAAAAAAATCCAAAAGTTAATCAACCAATGAATGAGATTAATTGCAAGGTAAAATCATGCCATTAATGACAATTAAGGAATACTGAGACACAAGTGCCAAAATATTGAAAAGCAAGATTGTGGGATCACAGAAACCTTAATGTTTCACACTGTTCCCCATGGCTGTGGCATGATTCTCTAGGAATCAGTGCTGGATAGGCAGTAGTGCCTGTTCTTTGTGCCTGGAATGCTCACTCTGCCTGTGCTGTGTGGAGCCCATGCTGAGAGCGTGACCTGATGCTGCCTCACACCTTTCTCCAGACAGCTTCCAAACACCGAGCAACATGAGCCCGACTCTGCCAAACCTGCCTCAATAGGTGCTTGACTTCAAAGAGCATTTGTATGTTAAACTGAACAGGTATCTATCAGTAATCTGTAACCTGGACTGAGAGCACTGTGGGGAAAAAAAAAAAAAAAAAAAAGAAAAAGGAAGAATGCAGAGAGTGAGAGCTTCAGCTCCAGCTACATATTTTGTATGCCACATACGGAGATGTCTTGTTCCAGCACCCCTAAGAAAACAGCTATTGAAAGCTCCACAGTGTACCCCAAACTGGAGGAAATCTACTTTGCTGTGGGTCTCCAGAAACAGACAGACACAAATGATGCATAAGCTGGGAGAGAGCCAAGCTCCCTCATGCTCAAACATATTCCTTTGAAGTAACTGACATCCATGTAAAATGTGGAGGGGAGTTCACTGCTCTGCCTTACTGCTGAGTAGCTGGAAGAATGTTAAGTTAAATTTATCAATGCTCTTGCCACACTCCTTTCTTCTTGCCCCTTGACATGTGAGTTACAATTAGACTGTAACGTGCTGTAAGGTTCAGGGTGCTGGAGTCAGAGCTGATGTGCGCAGTGGGGTGGGGGAAAGATGTTAAAAATTCATTAGCAGCTGGCAGGGACGTGCTAGCAGGGAGTGGGACATAATGAGACTTAAGTTTTGGCAATTTATTTTTTCTTTAAACTTAGTGTAACCTCTCTATTTGATTCAAAACAGCTCCTTAACACTTCCAGTTGACTTTGGGGTTTATGACCAAATCTTCAGGTGGTTTAATTTGGCCTTGCTGCACAAAGGAGCTGATGATCTGCCCTTAATTTCTACATGGTGGTGTTCTAGTAACACTTTGAGCAGGCAGATACAATCACATCCCATTTTGTGGTAACCACTCCATAGTTACAAGTAAGATATCCCTGTTTCCATAGCTTTTCCATGGAGACAAAGCTTTTTGCATCTCCTGTGTTTATGCTAATAATACAGCTTTCCAATTTCTCTTCTCAGTAAGGTAAGTTCATCTCCCACTGTAGTAGTTTTTAATTATTGATACCATAAATGGAAGTGTGTTGGAAACTATTGGCTTTGAAAATAGCTAACATGTGATATTATCCAAGAACCATCAGGAAAATTCCTTTGAAATTCTCTTTGATTCAGCCATCCTCAGGGCTTTATCCTTCTCTACTAGTCTCTCTACTGCCAATTTAAAATAACATTCTCTTGAAATCAGTGCAATGTCAGGAGAAATTCATCAGCACTGTAGGTGTGTGTTTCCCAGATGTATATAAACCTACTACATTTGGCAGTAGTAAATTGATTGCATTTAAAAAACCTGGGGTAGCTGAATATTCCATAGTGCCCAACTTGGCTACAGCACAGAATATAAAGTATTTTAAGCTTCTTTCAGCTTTGTTTTAGGTGGAATAAAGTAAGAGATGACTCCACGATTCCTGCCTTTTGATTTACTCGGATTTTCCTCTCACCACATTAGAGGTTTACATGCAGAGACAGAGTAAAATATTCCTAATCTCTGTGGAGTGACACTGAGATTTGATCAGAAATTGTAATGACTTTGTGTGTGCCTCCCCTAATATTCAAGCTCTTGCACTTTTAAACAGGGAGAAAAAAGCGCTTGATTTTAAAAGTATTTATCAGTCTGATCTATGTGATGAAATATTCTCCCTCCTTTAATATCATCAGTGCTGCATGCTCTAAAAATGTCTCCATTTCATTAATTTGTGATACACTGCTACCCTGAATTCTTTTAAGGTGGCTTTAGTTTCTGCCATACATATTTTACCGCTTTAAATTATAGATATAGGACTGTTGCCTAGTTAATTTCCTCTGGTTAGGAAAATATATTTCTACTCTCCTGGCATTGCATAAAGTGATATGTGGGATTTGCTATATTTTTTAGCTGATTAAGTTTTGCATTTCTACCTATTACTGCTTATGAGACCTCAAGTAAAACTACGTAAAGGAAGGAGAAGTTTTATGGTATATTTGAAAGTTTCATTTAATATAAATTCCACCACTAAGCCCCGCTACAAGACTTTTCCATTACCTTGTTGGATAGTCTGGCTATCTACTTCTTTCTAATTGAAGCATGAAAATAATATGAACTCAAAGTCATGAAGCTATAGGACAGGTATTAGTAAAAATAGAGTAATAAAATGTGACAGAAAGTTGTTTGCTGCTAAAACTCGGGTACTGTTTTTGCTAGTCCTTATTAATTAATAGCACATTGATTTTGGTCTAAGTATGTGTCAAGGGATAGTGGCTGATTTTTTTAAACCGCCTAACATAATTACCGTTCGTGTTTGTTAGTGATGCTCCACATGCTATTTTATTCGGAAGGGTGGTGGAGAAAAGAAATTACTTAGCTTTCCACTAATAATTGGGTCTTTTGATGCTCAGTGATGAGTCGGAATGAAACTATTCCTCGTATCACTAAGATACTGGGGGTTAATTCACCCATTTGCCCACAATAATTCCCACTGGGGGAAGAGCACCTCATTGCTCAGCAAGGCCATAGACCCCAAAGGCTTTATTTGAACTCACAGTACAAGAATTTCTCTACCATACATATAAAATATGTGCTAAAGTCTCAGTTCAAAGTGAATTTCCCATGTTATCAGTCTCAGCTGAACCTTAAAACTACAGAAGAAGTTTGTTCCAGACTTGATGGAACTTTAGCAAAGTGACATGCTAACAGACATCAGAGAGAAAAAGTGGGCTGTATTTTTTTAATGCCATTAGGTTGGTTTCAGCTGTCCTGAGACTAATTACAGAATTTGACTGTATCCAGTTCTTCATCTTTACTGTGTTTGAAGACCTGTAAGAATTTCCATTTACTATGATAAAGGGACATAATACTGTTGCTTGCAATTACTTATTCTTGCAGATCAGTACCTTCCTAATTCTTACCCATACCTCTGTTTACTGGACTAGTGACTGCAGAGATCCTACTTATTCACTGAATGCAGTTGCTGTTTCCACTGTCTTTTCCCTGTGAAGACAGCCTTCACTCACAACACGTCCCAAGAAAATAAGTCCACACTGATCTTTCTGCCTGTTCCCTGACCTATCCCCAACTGTATCCACAAACATCATTTATATCCATCTCAAATATCACAGTTTTGAGATCTACTGAAACAACACTTTTGATGCAATAACAAAGACAGGTTTCTTTTTCCATTTAGTTGTGAAATATTTACTTTTAGTAAGGCTGTTTCACCCCCACCTTTTCATTTAAAAAAGAAATGACCTTTTTTGAATACATGTAGAATAAGTGATATTTGCAAAGTCAAAATAAGACTGCAGAGAATATATTCTAAAGGCTAATCCATTACTTTTGAAGAAAAATATCAAGCTTTTCCACAATACCTTATTATTATTCTGGGTCACCATGATGTTTCCATGCACTTTGGCATGTCCCTTTAATTGGATCCTTACACAGGAAGGTCCGGCATAGTTGCATTGAAAGCTGACATTTCTAACTAACTGACCTTTTCAGGCCCAGTGATACTCCTATAATGATTATCCTCTAGCATTGTTTGGACACAATACCACATACTTCAGAGCACATAAAGAATATGTTCTTTGAGAACTATTCAAAATGCCCAATCTCAAGTTAGCAAATTGGGTGCAAACATTCATCAGAGTGTTATTGTGCAGGTATCGATTTGAATGCCCTTTCATTTCTCTGGGAAAAAGTGTTGTATTATAGACCTCTAAATTAACTTCTGTTCTGTTGGGGTTTTTTTTTCCCCCAGTAAGTATAAAAAGGTCAAATTCATTCATAAGGCTGAATAGATTTGCAGGATATAAGCAATAAGATAGCAATCAACCTTCAAATAACCTTTAAAGAGACAGTATCTTTTCTTATGAACAGTAATTGATCTGCTCATTAAGTCGCTGCATACTCTTTGGGGCTCACCTAGGCAAAAATATATAAGACTCATGACGAAAGGATGTCAGCTAGAACAAAACAGGAATAAATCCTGATGTGGAAATATAAATGTTTTACAGGTTGTGAGGGATGCAAAGTCGATGAAAGAATTGATATTACGATGTGAATTCCTTGACTTGACTCTTAGAAGGCTGAGTGAAAAAGACATAGAAAAAAATCTCAAAGTATGGAATTGGGTGTTAGTGAGGATGATGATGATAGATTATGCATACATGTCTGAAACCTGAATATGTCTTCAATGTCCCTTCTGAATTTAATGGCTATTGTGGGAGGACGATCATTGCCTCTGGTCAGTGTACGTATAGGGAGGTGTACATATGGGGGAACTTCTGCAAGGAACCTGCTGTACATCATGTTTTGCAGTTCCTCTTTTTTTTTTTTTTAAATTAAAAAAAAAAAAGCCCAGTGATGGCTTTCTTTGCACCATGAGTGCTTTTTGGATGTATGAGGGGTGGTTAATTGTGTCTACCTACACAGAAATAAAACTTGCGTCCAGCTTGTAGTGCTGATTCCATGACTGCAGCCTGCTGTAACCTTCACACGTTCCTGGGCTGTGTCTCTGCAGCTCCTCTTGTGTAAGCGAAAGCAGTTAAAAGGGCAGCTAGAAATTTTTTCAAGGGAACACTATTTAGGCAAAGACTCACTTAAAGGACTGGGACTGTCAATTTAAGATACCAATCAGAAGATTAGTGTTCTGTCCATGTTCATATTTCATTCCTGTATGTAAATCCACATTATGGTTCTAGCATTATTTTTATGAATTGCACACATGCTGAAGACTATCTGTGCATAATTGATTACAAGGAGTTGTCTTGGTTTTTATCTTTGATGAGAATTTTCAGAAGCAGCAAGTATCCCAGGTGACAAGGTTTTTTTGTGTTGTAAATGTTTGCACATAATGCTTTCTGTTTTACTTCAAAATGTGCAGAGTGAGTGCCTGGCTCATTTAGAGAGAGTAAAATTGAGCAATTCTGTGCCCAGGTGTATTGTGCTCCTTGTCTTTGCTTGAGGAAAACTTAAGTTTTTAATTTTTTCTTCTTCAAAACCTCTCCTTTCTTGAGTGTTTGATGCTTTTAGAAAAAAAATGGGAATCTTTCTTTTTAATCAAATTTTAATTTTCAAGAGCATCTTCATGAAAACAGTCTTTTCACTTAGGAATATTTTTGATTGGTTGTTTATTTATGTGCTGAGTGACCTGAACAAGACTTAGTGAAAATCAGTGTAGTAAGTATCTAGAAGACAGCAGAGGATTATATTGACACTGCAAAATGGAGTACAGTGCAGAAATGCATGAGCTAGCAGAGACCTGAATAGCAGAGCTGTGCTTTGAGCAGCAGGCGCACCAGTGTGGGTCCAGATGCTGACAAGCCATATTATCTGGGTGCTATGCCTGAGATAAATAAGCCCTGACTCTTTATTTATCTATTTATTAATTTATTTACTGGCTTTAGGGTGCTGTCATTCCAGTGATGCTGAGTTGCACCTGGTCCTGAACCTTTGCTAGTGACATTTGGTTTTTTTAAACCTAGCCAGGCACATGCAGCTAACTATGCTGCTTTTCTGTTTTAGTAGCACCCATGTATCCTAGTCCACAAGGATGTCATTGTGCTGGATGCAGAGTGTGACACCAAGCTGTCCCTGGATAGCTGATGACTTAAATAGACAAAGCAAGAAGCAATGGGCAGGAAACCTGGAAGAGAATATAAAAAAATAATAGAACTGCATTTTATTTTGTCTCTTGAGAAGCTGCTTTCTAGACTACTGTGCCTCTTTGCTACCTCTTTCTTCCAATCTCTGTTGTAACAGAAAATGGCAAAATAGTGATTATTATACAGCTGAAATGAATGGGACTGTGAAAAAGGAGAGCTGGAACTGCACAAAGGACTTCTTCTTAACTCATTTGTTTCTAAGAATTGCTAGTGGGTTCATTTCTTTGGTATGCAGAACATTTTCCGTTAAAGCAGTTAGCCAAGGTCACTGGGAAACCCACAAGAAAGGATAACCTAGAGCCTTTATTATTATTTTCGGTTTGTAACTTGAAAGCATAAAAGAGTTTTAGGGAGAAATTTAAATGAGGAAGGTGTGATGGTTTTCTGAATTCAGACTGAAAGTGCATTTTTTCACCCATGATGAAAAAGTGACTTGCTCATCACACAGCTCAATGCAGTATTGGAGCAAGTCATATGAGATGCTACTAAATTAGGTAACGTGAGTACTGTTAGGCAGTAGTATCACTGCAGTGTCCTTAAAAAGCAGGTTAAAGGAAGGTGAAATACTCTTTTAACACCACGATTTGCTTCTGACGTTGCAGCTAGCTGTGGTATCTGTGCAGGACAGTGCACTGGACCACATAGATGTTGCTGAGTGCCAGGACAGGATGCAGGCAGAGGTGTGAGGTGGGGGAGGGAAGGAGCACAACGTAGTAAGGGATAAAGTCTTCACTTGGGCCTGGAGAGGGCAAGGTAAACTATAAAGTCGTATTTGCTAGGCCATACAAATCAAAATGAAAATAAGTATGTTTGAAATATCTAAGAGACAGCAGAGAATTATATCATTCTTTATAGTTTTATTATATTAGCTGCCCTGTTAGACAGCTACATCCATTGTCCTTATGCTCTGGGGACTACCAGAAGGATGGAAGGAAGGAAAAATTTCTTGTAGAGACTCTGATTTTCCTATCTGCTCTCCAAGTAGCCTCAGAGCAGTGCTCTTCAGTTGTAATCTCTTGAGCTAAACCCACCCACGCACCATTCTTCCCAGGGGCTATGAGAGCGCATGGCCTGTGGCTGGATGTAAAAGGAAACCTCATCTAGTCACTTAGACTTGCTGCAAATTTGCTTTGTGATCTAATAAAGAGCACTTACGTTGCCTTTCACTTGGACCAAATCCCTAATCATTGCCTAAGACCTGACAAATGTCACTCCAAGAGCAACTTCGTGCACTGTGTTAGTGTGTGATCCCAAACTGAGCCCCTTTTCTCCAGTGGATGGCTTGAATAACCAAGATAGCTTTCTGTATACTATAAAAATTTCCTAAAAGGTGTAATTTGAGTACCTGGAGCAGCTGATTTGGGCTCTGGGCTGGATCAGAGCCAGCAGCATGGCCAGGAAAGACATCCCCATCCCTTTTCCCCCAGCACTCAGACGCAGGTCATCGCTTCTGCTTGCACACCAGCCACGTGGACACTTGTGGCATCTCGACAAATGCCTCCTGAAGCAGAAGCCATGGGTACCTTGCACAAATAGAGATACTATATAATAGTCCTGCCACTAATAAATATCAACCGTATAGATGTCAGGTTGCCCTGAGAATGTATTCTCCCCACAAACCAGGCGGCTCTACTGCAGTGTCCACGAATTAACTGCAGGAGTATTACTCTCTTAAGGCTTTGTGTTATAGTTCTGTTTTCTTCACCTTTAACCCCACAATGGATTATGACCATACTTTCTCTTATAACTAAATGCTCTTCTGTCCTTTGACAAAACAGATTTGTGTCTTTTCATAGCTTTCTGTAGAGGGCTAATAATACACGGGAAAGCTTTACTGCTCACAGGAGACTTTGCCTGGCCGTAATAATAAGAAATGCTGTTGAAAAGTCATGATCAATGTTAATTCAGTTATTTTTCATTTTCTTTTCTTTTTTTTTTTTTTATAATGAAATCTTCTACTTTGTGCATTTTATCCAGTCCTACCCCATGAATTGCTCATTGGAGAGAGGGGTCATTGGTTATAAAAATGAGTTCTTGTTGTTTGTCCTCATACAAAACTAACTGCAATATTTTGAAATGATGAATTTAAGGGAGAAAAAAGTGGAATCTTGGATGTACAAAAGATGTAAATATTGTTTTCCAGATTTTATGGTTCCCAGATGCCTCCTCTAATTGCATAGCTAACCCTGAGTTTATTAAGTTATTTTGCACAGTCAAACTCATTTGTAAACATGTCAGAATAAAAACTAGATTTAAAAAAAAAAAAAAACAAAACCTTTGGATTAAAATTCCGAAGTGATGAACAAACTAATTTAGAATGTATTTGCATGTAATTTACATGTGCCAAAATAGGATTGCATGTGGTTTGTAAATACAGGTCTTGAATCTATTTACCATTGCAGAACGGCTCAGAAGAAATTAATTGTAGATTAAAAAAAAAGTTAAAATAATAAAAAGATGGCTTAAAATGGCCCATGTTTGAATGTGATTCAATGTGCAGAAACTGGTGAGGAGAGATAAGCACGCAGAGAAAGCTGTAAATTCTAGCAGCAACATCTGTAGTAGTTAGAATTCTATGTTTTATAGCAATCCCTTACCTCCCCCCATGGACATTACTATGGCAGCAGTATATTTATTATTCACATTCTGCAAAAGATGTTTTCCTAGCACTGCCTTAAAAATAAGGTCTGTTTCCTTTCTTTTAACATTTAGGCTTGTTCAGAGATAACGTTGTTAGCTTCCATTTGAAGTGTCTTGGCCAGTTTGGCCTGTACACTTCAGCACAAGAGGATTTACGATTATCCTGCTTATTACAGTGGCACCAAAGGATCAATCAGTAGGTAAATTTTCCACTTTGCTAGGTACATTCTCCATCTGGAAAAGACTTTTTGGTCCCTGATGTCTACAAATCTTCCAACCTGAATAGGTAAAGAAACTTGAGTGTGAGGAGAGAGTCAGCGGGTCTGTGAGCAGCTTTGGTGATGGGACTTGTAGAGTGATGCTTGAGCTTGGAGCAATGACAACATGAAACTGGTAAAGTCTTGTCAGGAGTGTTGCAGGTGCTCAGAGTGCAAGAAGATTCACGTGCTCATTATTGCTGTTGTTGCACCTGCCAGAAGGAGGCTCTGACTGAATCCTACACATTTTTTACATTGATACTGTATATCAAGAGGCAGGACGGAGGGCACCATCTATGCCTGTGGCTTCAGAAATACATGGGAGAAAGAGAAGTATCATCTGTGGAGATCTGAGGTAGAAGCAGTAACATCAGTCATGATTGGTAGCAGGTCTTGCTTTGTCTACTTGACTTCCACTTGTGCTGTCAATGCTGAAATGCATTCTGGACCTTGGGATTAAAACAGCCATGGTTTAGAGAAAAGAGGAAATGCTCTTTGGATAGAACAGAACAGAACATAAATCCAAATGTAGGGACTGAACTTTGTAGTACTGAAATACATTGATGGAGTTGTGAGAGAAAAGATGCTTTATTTACTTAAAAAACAAATCAGGTGCATTTTCAGGTTTTTCTTCAAATAGTGAGGCCTATCCTTTTCTGTATTCATAGCCTAGCAACCTGGGATTTAATAATGGCAAAGTGGTCCTACAATACTTGATGTAACAGGGTCTGTAGAGCTTGTCGGTGTTTAATCTTGTTTTCAGACTTCGCTGAGAATAGAGATGTTAAGGATTCCTCGTCTGAATCCTGTGATTTCTTCTACAGAAGCTTCATTTCACACATATTTTTCTTTTACTTTTTAGAGAGAAGGGAGACAAAAAGCCCATATGAAGGAAGGAGGCAAAACCAAACTTCTTAGAGTAGAAGATAGAGCTTTATTGTATATTTGCTACTTAGCATTTTTCTTGAGTATCATGGAAGACTATTTATTATCAAGGGGGACAGGATGTCAGAAACCTTTCCATAATGTTTTCATTTCACAATACTTCTGTTTCAATGTGCAGAAAAATGTCTTTAAATATTTTATTGTACTTCTAATCATTTCATCTTGAGAAGAAATTAATTATAGCTTTAAAAAAGAAGAGTTTATTTCCCATTTGGCTATGAACTATTTTGTATATCTGCTTTAAATGTTAATTATTAATTAGGATATAATCTATTTAAGTCTCTTCAGATGTTAGTAGTCGTGAGGCATGATTCCCATAACTTTGATTGGAGTTATTGTTTCTGGTGAATGGACTTGAGAGGTTGGTGGTAGGTCAAGTACTTTTAAGCTGCATTTGAAATTGAGGAGTTATAAAACCAATCACAGGTGATATTAAAAATAAATAAAATCCAACATATAACAAAAGTAGTTTGCACATATCCCAGGTGAAGCAAATTAGTTCTACGAAGATCAGTGAAGCTACATCACTAGTATGTCCTGTAAAATCTGCTGACTGAATTTACTGCTTTGGTGCAGGGTTGAGGGGTGATGTGTTATATACCTTTATACAAATTAATGTCTTCTTGATGGAAAATATGTCATGGCTACCTTTATCAGCTGAGTCCTGAAGACGAAACGTGAGACTGGCAATTAGCACCAATGACCAGCTGTGAAAACAGAAGTTTCTCTCATTTACTTTAATTATATTTTTGTTCAAATAGATATTTTATCTCTTATTTATTGCAAACTTTATTATAATTTTCAATGACAAAGGAGACGCTTGGATTAAAATTTTGTATATTTGTTTATTTAGCTCTTTATTTGCCAAGTTAAATACAAACAGAAGCCCTTGTTTATATGAACAGTATCTATATGGACTTATCTATATGAACAGTTGAAAATCTGGGCATTAGATTGCATACCTCATCAGTCTAGTTTCAAACCTTACCCAGCGAACAGCTGAATGACTTTGCAAATCTGCAGTGTGTTCCCAAAGCTTTAAATGATACCATTGTGTTGCTTAATGCAGCTTAGTAGTTCACAGATCAATGGCTAGTGAAGCTGGGACATTGTCTCCTGAATTTTATCTGTATCCATTGTTCATAGATGATCAGTTCCAGAAAGACACACTGTGTCTGTGCTCATATTACCTCCAAAAAGTTCCCTCATCAGAACACAGACATGCACTAGAAGTAAATTACAGATATGCTTGTAATACTGATAATAAATGGCATGATTGCTTCAATTGTAACTCAGACTGCCCTGTGCTGTTGTGACATTACTAATAAACACAGAGAAGGCAGACACAATTGAACTTTTGCTCTCTTCAGGACCGTGTAAGGATGCTCAGGCAAATGGTCCGTTTGGGATCCAGAGCCAGGGTAATTGCACATTCCTGATTTCCTTAAAATGTGGCTGGCTGGAGTGATGTTTATCTGTGATGGGCTTACCTTGGCTGAGGAAAACCAAAAAGCAAGTTACTGCTCTCAGGATTCTGTTTCACTATACAGAAGCTAAAAGCTCTTTAAGATAACTGGATTCACTGTCCCAAATTCCTGTGCAGTAGTATTGACCTGACTTTTATCCCTCAGGGGTGACATCTTAGAGTTATTGCAAATGTCTGCCTAGAGCTCAAAAGCAGTAAAAAATTCAGTGTGTTTGAGGATATTAGAAAAATTAAAGAACAAATCAGACGTAGCAATACACTGTTCTCAAAAAAAAGGTGGCAGAGCTGGCAGAAGTGCTCTGACAGACAAGGATGATTAGTAAAATGGCTTCCATCTGAAAATAAATGAAATAGAAATGAGATTTAAATGTAGGAACTGCCACTAGTGTAAATGGAGTTTGAATTGAATTTCTGAAGTTCATGAGGTTTTCTAATAGTTAAAAACCGCTGCAGTCACTGCTGCATAGCTTTATTTTGACCTATGTGATGATGGATAAATACAAGTTACTACTGGCCCAGGGATCATAACAAGCTTATATTCATTAAATGTGAAGAGAAGATGACTGTAACCTGTCCTGTGGTTTGCTTGAGAAGGACTATATTCCCACAGCTGTAGAAACTTCTTGGCTAATATTTGAACAGAAAATGTGCTCTTTTATGTTTGTTTCTTTCTTTCTTTCTTTCTTTCAAGAAACTATATTGTGTATCTCCAAAACTACATGCCTGGATATGAAAAAAAAGCAACTTTAGCTAAAAATCCATTTGAGTTCAGTGATACAATGAAAAGAGCATATTTATCTTTAATGGAACTAAGGGACAAATAACTATGAAGTATAAATAAATAGAAGGGGGAACAAAGAAGAGAAAAAAAGAAAAGGAAACAAAAGACATGAAGGAAAAGTCTACATGGGCAAAACTAAAAGTTCTAATTTTAGTGTACTTGCTTTTATGTCTTTTATTCTAGACTAAAACTCTACAGGATTTAGTTTGTAATAATGATGCAGAAAAGGCTAATATGTTCAGGAAGTTTCTTTTTGTTTCTGTCACCTCAGGATGAGATGCTTTCAAGTCCAGTAATAACTGAAAAGCATATTGTTCTAATCTCTGATAAATGCTCTTAAATCAGCAGACTGAGATGGACATTTCTTGTACAGGAGTCCTACGGGAGCTGGGTTCACCTCAGACTCAACACCATTGCTAATGAAGGAATCTTAGAACATGGAGAGACGCCATTTTATTGTGCAAATAGTCAAAAAGGCAACTAGTGCAACTCAGATTAGCAAAGGCTGGTATTTTGACAACAACCCCCAGGAAACTAATTAGAACTCTGATGGAGGTTTAGTTAAGGAAAACGCCAATGAAAGGCTGTTAGTGTTTCATGAGAAAAAGGATTTCTCAACTCATCTCAGCCTTTGAGCGTGTTATGAATTTGATTGATAAAGTTAGCTGCATAATCTTTTTAAGGTGCTTGATTTAGTACCTTACAACTTTTTTAAAAATATAGAATGTATTAAATAGGTTATAGATCAGTCAACTGACACTTTTCACAAATCACTCATTGTGGAGAAATCTTACTTGAATAAGGTTCTTTTTAATGGGTTTCTTTTCACGGTAGTGGGCCCAATGCTTTTTCTAATGATGATTTGTCGGTGATTAAAACATCACTGTTGAGTGGTAAAGGAAGATATAGAGAGATTAGTCTTACAGTGCAACCTTGATCTCTTGATGGGCTGGATCCATTCACACAATACACATTTCAATATAGCAAAAACCAGATTTCTGCTTCTTAAAGGCAGGAATGCAGCCAAAGCCTACTGAATGGAGCAGTATTGACTGAAAGAATTTGGGATTGTGTTTGTCAAGTAATTAAACTTGATGTAGCCTGGAAAGGTATATACCCAAATCATTTTTTTTTTCCTGAGTATACCGCATATACACAGGGAAGTGGAATGGATCAGAATGCTAAAACTCTATCTCAATATGTGTTTTACCTCAGTATGTGTTATTGTGGTATCCACTTACAAAGAAAAGGCACTGAAGTATCAGGGAGCTGAGAAAACATTTTAAAATATAAGACTTTAAACTGTTTAGGTCTTCAAAGGTGAGGCAGAGAAGCGATGCGGTAAGTATTTGAAAGTGAGCTCTGACTCTACAAATGGTATGTGTGTGCTTGGCTTTTTTTAATACAGACAACTGATCCAAATTACTTTTTTACTCATACGCAATTTACCTTTTGTATAGCAGCCTTTTGTGCATGTACGTGTTCATGTCTAAATAAATGAGAGTGCTACACTCAAAGGCTTTAATGGAAGTTACGCCCCTGTGTACACACAAAATAAGTGATCAATTTGCAAACAAGAACATCCTTACAGCAAAAGACTGTCAAAAGATGTTTTGTGTGTCTCTCATAATCAGGACCAGAATCCCATGGCAACAGGAAAAGGTCTTTTGTAGAGCATGATATGGGCTTTACAGCATAGTATTTACAGTAATATGAACGATATTGGATGGTGCATGAGCTGGACTGATATTCTCTGAGGCTGGCTGAAACTATATGTATGAAGGATGAAACCATTGCTTGCCAGAGTTTAAGATCAAGTAGGTAAATAATTTACAGTTTTGTTTTGCTCTGAATCTCAATATAATGCTCAGATGCCGTTGAAAGAGGCAGAGTATCAGAGAGAGATTTCTGGGAAGATCAGCCCATTAGTCAAGGGAGATAAACATATCTGAGTGTTACCAGAGTGTGATCAAAGTGAAGAGTTGCTATACTAGTAGTGAGGAGTATAATTAGAAAAATTACCAAGGAGAAGTGATAACAGAGGGTGCTAGAATATGTGGAGTTTTACTGTAGTTTCAACAAAAAAGCAGAGCTCAGAAGTAAGCCCTCAAATACCCAGTGTATTTTTTCCTGACTTTTAGGTGACTAATTACACCATGTAAACTGGTAAAAATATTTCATGCTGTGTTAAGCAAGGGAGACAGAAACAAGAGAGCAACATGGGAATAAAGCACAGTAATTTGTCTGCTGAAGTACTGTGAAGTTAGTAGCATGATATGGACAAATGAGAAGATTCATAGAAAACCAAAAATGGCTGGATCAGGTATAGCATTGAGCAGGCTACCAAGAATGACATTTCTGCTTGTACTGCCTTCCTCTTCCACTTTGAACACAGTGTCCAATGTGGTGAATTACAGCTGGAAATCTTTGGACTACACTGAAATATCTCAGAAAAAATAAAGTTGTTGAGAGCATGCAGAATGAGAAGAGACCAGAGCAGATATGCTTCTGAAAGAAATACAGATTACTGTTTCAGATGTGGAACTCTGACAGTATCTCACAAAAGTTAAAGATCAAAGTAGAAGTGGAGAGCTCACACCACTGAACTGGGAACATGTAAGAAAGTAGCTTGCATGAAGTTGAACATTACTTTGCCGCTTTACAGGATCTTTTGTGTGTGTGTGTTTGGAAGTTTGTATTTTCCCTTAACAAGGTAAAAGAATTTAATGGCTTTATATTGTTTGAAGTTGAGTGAGTGCCTGCAGGCTTGCTTGATGAGCAAATTGACATCCTGAGGAAACGTACAGAAAATTGCAAACAAAATTCTTATTAGTAGTGGCAGTTACCTCCTGGGGTAGGATTGATTTGGAATCCCTGTAAGGATAGTGCTCTCCTCACTCAGCCAACTTGACAAATAAGAGCGATGCTTAGGAGTTCATATTCAAGTTGTGTTGGTGGTAATACAATTTAACTTTCAAATTAAAAACAATTAAAGCAAAGTACTGAGTGTCACTGTGCCTGAGAGATTCATTTTAAAAGTTACATGTACACACCTTCACTATTGCAAATGTAATAAAAAAAAGCTACTGCTTCTGCTCATCCTTAAACTGGTTATGAAGAGCAACTGAGATTCGATGATTCAGGATGCCCTCAAAGAAAAACAGCATTCACTGTAAGGATCCACTTTTTGTCTCACCTTAGAAACCCAGAATCATTTTAATCCATCTTTTGCCATACTCTGAAATGTGACAGTGAGGATATAGACAGTCTGGATTACAAGACAACAATGTGAACCAGCAGACATGTTATTTTGGAAACTTTTCCCCCAAATAAATGGATAAATAAATAACTGTTTTTTTTTTTTTTCATATGTAAACAATGTAGTGACAGCCTTGACAGGAATCAAACCAATCTACAGTATTTGTTGTTTCCCACCAGCCACTGCTTATGTCACTGCAACAAGGAGTGAAGCAAAACCATCCCTTTCTCTTTACATTTACTCTGAGCATGCAAAGAAGCTCTGAAGTGGAGACAATTCAGATAAATACTCAGATCTAATCCCAACTCACGTTGCTCAAGCTCTGTTTGGATTAGCAAATTGTATTGATTGAAAGAAGTGAATTTTTGAAGCAGAACAGTTGGCATTGAAGACATATCTATTCTGTACTTTTCTGAGGTTTTTATGTTGGACCAGATGTATTCTTCTTCTCTGTCCTTTGGTGATTGGAACACTCTTCTAATTTAATTTCAGATGAGGGGAATCCATTTTGTGTACTCTATGTTTGCTCTGTGATACAAACCAAAGCATAAGAAGCACAGAGAATCAGGGGACTGGGTTAAAGACTTCCTAGGATGTCATATGGACGGTGTAAATGTCTTGTTAACTTACTAGTTGTCAAAAATATTTCTCCCAGATTCCTTTTTAACTCAAGGCACCATAAAAAAATGCTCTCAAATTCAATTGGTTTTGGTATTGTTTAATTTAATGAGAGAAAAATCACTGTTAACAAAGTAAAATAACAGCTGTTATTGTAATGCATCATGTGGAAAGGCAAGCATGTAAGTGTTTGCTATTTTATGGTTTGAACAATACTTAGCAGTTTTTATCTCTGTTGCTGAAAAGTTGGAGTTCTGCACTTGATAAACAAAATGGTATTAATCTTCACATGTGAAACCATTCAGAAATGCTATTAATACATCAGTTAATTAAATATGTGGTTGTCCTGAATTTTTTACATTAATGTATTCTAGCATTTTAAAGGGCCTTTAATAATCAGAAAGGATTGATGATACCAGAATTAAGAGTTCAACAGTCTTTGAAGAATTCACATATTGCTACTCTAGAATTTATCTGCCAACCTTGAAAGTTGCATGCAATATTTAAGGCTTCAGCCTGCTATGAGATATGTTAGGCATATAAGTAGGTGTTTTGCCACATCTGCTTACATTGCATCTCATGTATGGTGATAGCCTTTTGTGGGTGCACTCTTGAGCATCTAGAAACAGTCTCTCCTCTTAAAACTGATGAAATAATATTCTAAGTGTTGGCAGGTTTTTTTTCAGTTTTCTGTTCTGAATTAATATTGCACTGGTATATGCTATTTTTCCTATTGCCCAGGCAATATTGTCACATTTCATGCATCAGGGCTTGATGCAGAAGGTGTCCTAGCACGCTATAATACTCCGTTGCCAAATGCATTTTTCTTCTCAGGAAACTATTGACATCGATTGGTGCTGGAGACGAAGCAGTAGTTCAGCTGGTCACCTGTCTGTTCCTCTAATGAGAATGCTTTGTTTTTGAGGAATTCTCAGTAATGAATTGATCTCACTTCAAGAAGAGTTTAATAAGTATCATTGCTGCTATCTTTTATGGATTTTTTTTTCTTCTTTGTAAATTATTTTTAGAGGTTTCCCTTTTGTGAAGCACTTTTTTCTCTTCTCCCCTTGAACAGTAAAAAACAGTAAAAAATTTGATCAGAGTGAATGGAATGCAATGGAAAGGTTTTTTTTTTTTAATGCTGTGTTGTTCCTTAATCTGTTTAGTTTTGATTCCTTAAATGGTCTGTAAGGAGAGAATCTATTTGATAGAAGTCTGAAGTAAAGCCAAATAAGAGACTGATTTACCCCAGAAATACTACTCTGTTTAACAGATTTATTTGTATGAGTTCTCACTAGGTAGCAGTCATTTGCTAGTTAGTATAAACACAGTCCACCTTCCAGGGTTATTCTTTGTTTGTATAAGGGCTCTAGTCTTTTACACACTAGATATCAGCTTTAACAGTGTGAAGATCTTATTCAATGACACACCAAAGTCATTACCTTCTGAAAAAGCTGGTACATGAAAAATGTCTGAGAACATTTCTTCAGTTTCATCACAGCATTGGTCTTTTCTTCTCAGTGGCAGACTTGAAAAATTTGACAGGGTAACCTAACACTTTCAGAACAGTGTTAGAAGAAAGATGCTCCTGTGCATAAGTAGAAATCACATTACATAAAGCACACTTCTTATACATAATCCTTTTGGGGTCTGGGTTATTTTCTGAATTTTAATGGAGAGTATGCTGAATGCTGACAAACAATTATTGCTAGCTCTGTAATGTCTAGTTCAGTCTCTATTTGTAAATTGTAAGTTGTGCCTTCTATTTATTTTCTTTTTTCTCAATGACTTTGCAGAAATCCAGGTATATCAGAGATCTCCAGCAGTGGAGTCTGGTGTGTTCATGCCCAGAGCAGACATAGCGAGGTCCTGGCAGGCCAAACTCTGTCCCAGTGTGTCTCTACTCCTAGAAAAAGAAAAGCTACAAGAGGAAGAGTGCAATCCAGTCTTTATGCCCGTTTCACCCCTGGCCTTCTCCCCCAAGGCCGTCAGCAAGGGTGTTAACTAGTGTCAATTGTGGCAGCCAGGAATGGGACTGATGCCACAAATGCATTTGCTAAACTAGTCTGGCAGCAAACAGTCCACAGATGAATATGACTTTCATTTACCACCAACTTGGGCTGTGAGGTAATGGCAGACTAAGGGTAAAACTTGTCTAATTTATTGCTACTGCCTATGGACTCTGCACTCCTCCCATATTCCTCTGTTTTTGAATAAATACTAGAAGACTCCAGCTCAAATGTTTCATTTTCCAGTATTAGTTCTTTCCCTCCCTTTGGCAGACTGCTCTGTAAGTACTTTGGTATTGATGAGGATATTTTCTCAAAGGCACCTGAGGCTTCTGTTTTTCAGGGATAAAAGGAAAGAATAATCTGTTTCTTTGCAAATGGATACATGACAATATTGATGTTGTATATTCAGTGGATTGCACAGTTAATATGCTTCATCTGCTCCAGAGGCTATTCTACTACTAATGTGCTTTTACACCTCAGAAAAAGTCCATGACCTAAATGCAAGTAGGAAATACAGGACCATTTTTTTCATTTAGTTGTTTAGACAGTTTAAAGTTTTCTGGCCTACCCTGGATATTCATATCCTAGTTTAGATTCACTCTCGTCCATTTTGTTTTTTTTCCTTTTACTCTTTTCTGCAATCTCTGGCATAATCATTTCAATCTACTGATTCTTTGGCTCTGGGATCACCAGATACTAAGGTCTCATTTGTACTCCTCTCCACCTGTTTGAATGGCAATCAGAGACCCCAGCTGCCAAGCTCTGCAATATTTTGCTCAGTTGAGGATTGTGATTGGCATCAATGCAGATTTCATTTAGTTATGCTGGCAGCTCTCACACTACCACTGGGCTTTGTATAGGTGCAGACACAAGTATTTTGGTCACTTATTCTTTTTACATAGTCTAAAAACGTGGGGAAAACGTGCCCAGGCAAGTTATTCCTTCATCCAAATTTACTTTATTAAACAGGCACGCCATTTTCAAGGTGAAGGCATGCAATTGCGCTCTTCACTTGGCATCACGTTCTCATGCTGGCGGAGATGTTTGTGCTGCCCTTGGCATTCCTCCTCTATGTTTTTCTCTGTCACTCTTGGGGTGGCTTTGGCAGCTGCACTGGCCAGATGCAAAGCTATCGCCTCTTTTCCAGCAGAGGCATGTGAGGTCTGTGTAAAAAGCTTTCTGGCAGAGACTCTGCATTTTGCCTGGCTCTGCTTTCTTTCTCCAAGATTTTCTCTTCATCCTATGGATATTCCATCTTCTGATCCACAAACAACCATGAGGAATTCAATTGCATGGGGTGACTGGTTGAAGAGAAAGCAGCTTACTTAATGCACACAGAAAGCCCTAATAGTGCCTGTGTCTGCTCCATTTCTGAAGTATAAACAGTGACTTTGACATTTAATGAATTTGTCATCTTATATCTTGGAAGTGTAGCAGTAGCATGCACCCCTTTAGCACAGCGGCTCTGTTAGCAGAAAGATGAATAATGCTTGCTTGCAAGTACGGATTTTCTGATATTTAATAAGTAGTAAGCTCATACTACAAATTCTCCCCCGATGAAGAAATTTTCATACTCTCTCTCCTTGAATGGTCTGCCTGTTTTCATAAAAAGTGAAGGAACTTCTCATTTTGCAAGCTACTTCCCTTTGTCTAAGAGCTTTAAACTGTTCAATGTGTTCAAGGGTTACTGTAGACATGCATACTCCAGGCAAACAACAACAAAAATGGAGATACAAGTTTCCTTCCTCTGTCAAAATAGTCGGGACAAATTCAAGTAGGAATGTTCTTACTGACCTCTGCCAAGCTGATATTGTCCTGGTGCATTTGTGCTGGCAACGAGCAATGTGATTCAATAATTTCTCCCTGGTGTTAATTGTTGTTAAATGTTCCTTTTGTAAAGGTTTACTTTGGGAAGATTTTTACCAACTTGGTGAATTTAGTAGCCTAATATTTCAATTGAGGATATTTTAATTAAATAACCAGGAAAAAAAAATCTTCAGTTGCTGTACCTGTAAGACAGAATAGTAAAATCTTATCTCACACTAGAATTCTGAACTGAAAACATTCATATATAGAGCCACACAATAGTGGCAAAGGAGCTATAACTAGCCAGCAGATTCCCTAGCCTCACACTTGGAACATTTGGAAAAGTGGAGAATCTTCTGTGAGCTTGATGGTTATTTCTTTTTGGAGTATGAGAAAGACTTGATGATGGATGTTCTCGTCAGTCTGTGAAATTACTTGCTGTTTTGACACCTGGGATTTGGGTTGTTAGAAATCTTTTCATATTATTCACGGATATTAATGGTGGCAATATTAGCAGTATACTTTGTAACTCGTCACTTTGCAATCTCAGTGTTTAAGTGAGAATCAGGGGTTTATGATATTTTATGATTAACAGACAGACATACATGACTAGTAGGATGTGATATAATGTCAGATGTGGGAATAGGCTGCAGGTGTTACAGCCTCTGTCTGAGGCTTCTACCCAGTAAACTGTGCTACAGAAGTATGTTTCTTCTCTTCCCAGTGCCATTTTAAAAAACATTTTTGCTCCACCTTAACCCGCTGCTTTTCTATAGCTGCAGATATTTATAAGGTGCCCATCACAGAAGCATTCAAGTGTCACAACATTAAATGAAAAGCAAAAACCTTACTTTTAAATAAATCACGCATACTCAACACTGTCTGCTTTACCTATTGCTCAAACTGAAGTTTTCATGAAAAATCATTTGATTTTTCTAAAGAAGATTCCTGAGGAGATTCACTACTGCTGTCATTTTCAAGCCAGACCCAAGATGCCTCATGTGATGAAACTCACAGGGATGACATCCATGGTCTTGTGGACCATTACGTGGAGCATGGGGCTTTAGGTGGAGCACCCTGAGATCTTCTCCAGTCGTGTGAAGCCAGAAGGCTGACTGAGGATACCAGGCACTTGGGATGGTGATTAAGGAATATTTCAATAGTCAATAGTTTTACCTTATATAAAGATCACAAGAAAATGAAGCCACCAGTGTGTTTGACATTCCGAGTCTGTTGAGTTGCTAGATCACAAAGGACTTCGTAGTTAATAAGCAGCACTTCAGTTTGCACCTGGAACAAGACTGGCAGTCAGCAGGAGGCCAAGAGCAGGTGCAATATGCTCTTGTCCATTTATTCATCCTCTGTGGCAGGCAGCCATGTCCTGCACCAGCTGAAGCTGCCAGATGTCCTTCGGGTCAGTCCCACGTCACACGCATTGCAGTAGTCAAGAGTTTTACTCTCTGTTTGCTTTTGTTGACTGTTCCTGCCAGTGTTGCTAACTTAGCCTGTCAGTATAAAACTCCCAGTACAATTCTGCATGCCTCAGGTGAAGGGGACCTCTTTTGAGGTGGAATTCTGCTATTGTTTATTTTATACTTTTCTCCATCTGATAAAATAGATCATTAGCTATCATTGATGACTTTTTAGATGATTTTCTTTAGTAAATCACTTCTTTATCCTACATTTTATCCATAGGAACTGTAAATTTCCCTTTATCAAGAAATTCCCTCAAGTCCCTTCAAAGTGATGCATTGCATTCTGTAATTATTAACATCTTTTTTTCTTAAACACTGAACTTGGTAGTGCTCCCTTTCAAGTTGAATTGGCAGAACTCTGCTGTACAATGTACTATTGTCATTCCATTCAGGTTTTTTATCTAATGGCAGCAGTTAGCTGAAGTAACATTTCAGCCCCAGCTGACTGTAAGCAGAGGGTATAATTTACTGAGACGACTTCTGATTGCGGTGTTTGCCTGCTTCATGAGACAGTGAAAAACATCAAATATGTCTTCTTAGACATCATAATTTTTTATTTACAAGTCTAATTGAGGCACATGTTGAAAAGTTTTGTGGGTAGGAAGCAGTATTGATCATTGCTTGACATTATAAAGAAAAACTACTACAACAAAATGAAATCACTCACTCTCCTTAGACCAAGCAAATTGAAATTGTGTTTGCTTATAAGAAACAAGGGAAAAACTGGAGAATATTGAGTGGCCAATTTTATATCCATATTTTATGCTTTTTGCACTTTTGTCCCAGTAAGCTTGATTTCTAATGATTAGCCTTTTTTGTTTTGACCAATTTTCAAATTGTTACTAAAAGGGCAAAGTTAAAGTTGCTTCACTTGCTTTGTCATGTGATTATGTAATTCTCTTTCAGCTACAGTCTTGATTTGAGTTTTTTTCTGGTCTTCTATTGATTGTTTTTTGAATGGGGTCTAGTTTTGGGGGGTTGTTGTTTTTCTTTTCTCAATTGTTTGAGGCTTTGTTTTGGTTGGTTTGTTTTGTTTTTAATAGTGATGCAAATTCTTACAGCGTTTGGTTCTTTGTCCTTAATTCAGTGATATAAACTCTTAAACTCTACTGTTTTGTGTTTTTTCTCTGCAAGAATATGAAGTGTTTGCCCTGATGGCATCATTACCTTTGGAGTTTTTTTTCCTGTAGTCTCAAGTTTAAAGTGTAACAATCTTAGGTGTATTTGTTTGTACTTTAATAATATGCACATTCCCTATGTGCTCATGCTGCTGCTTCCCTGATGGTAACCGAGAGTGCTGTGAATCCTCATTCACCGATCTTTCTCTTCTCTTAAATGTCATAGCTGTCAGCAAAGGAGTGATGTGAAAAAAAAATATTAGAACAACATCTTCTAGATTCTTCTGTGATCTGCTGCTACTTTCTCTCATGCAGCAAGTGATGGGAATCATTCAGCAGGGACAGCTTAGAAAACGATAGCGGCTGAATAAATCTGACTCATAGAATTAAATATCATGGATAAAATGGGCTTGTGCCAAACTTTCCCACAGGATTTAATGTAAGACTCTGACCCTCGCAGTATTACAAAAGTGGGTCAAATTTTCTGTGCTTGTACAGTAGGTCTTTTGACATTTTGCCAACACCAGTATGCACTATCAAAGGTTTTGTCATCCGCTGCCAAAGAGATAACTACAAGTTTTGAATTCCAATAAAGAGTGTAATCGAATGGAATGCATCTCAAGAAAATAATACAGTGCATATTATGCCTCTGTGTTGCCATGAGGAAATTTGGCACTGAGGCTCAGATGGGGACTAGATGGCAAAGGTGACAACATCAGAAAGAAGAGATTTTCATCCTTGCACACTGGAAGACATTTCAATGCTTTAATATTCCTCTCAGACCTCTGCAGCTACAAGTTTGAGCCCGTTCAGTTGTATCCAGGAGGTGTAGGTGGTCTTTTCTTCTCTGGTTTTTTTCCCCTTAAGTACTAGCAATCCAGTCCCTTTACCCTTCAACTCTCAATCTTACTCTCCTAATTGCAACAGAAAGATTTTGTGATCCTCCTGTTTCTTTCCTTTTTGTTGTCTCTTTTCTCTCCTAAAAATCCAATGCCCATTTTTTTTCTGGAAGCAATGATGGTTCTCTTCTCCATAACCCTTCTTGGGAGATAGAGTTGATGAATTTTTCATTGCTGCACTTTACATTTCATCTGACTGTGAGTCTGTAGTTTTGAATCTATTCCATCTTGTCCACTTTGCTCTGTTGTGGGGGTTCTACAAGTAAGGGAAGATGGAATTGTCTGTGTAGTGGCTTTTCCTGCTTCCCATGTTAGAGATATGAAAGATTGTCTTCGTAGAAGTATTTGTAGTGTTTCAAACTGCTTTACAGCCTCAAGTTGGGGATGGAAGAACTGAGAGCTAAGGATAAACCAGTGTTGGATGTCCAGCAACCACAGCAGGTCTCAGTTCATCCAAGGCAATGGTGAAGTGATGCCAGAGATATGGAGCAGCTTAACGGTGCAACAGCCAACGTTGCAATTGTAGAAGCTTGACTTTTGTCCAAAATGAAACAAAATCGAGCCTTCTAAAATGGCGATAATCCTCCTTATATTACTGGGGTGATACTGGAGGGGATCATTTGTCAGTGAGTGTGCTGTGTAACCTCACACTGGTTGCATGCCAGACCCAGCCTCCCTTGCAGTTCTTATAACTCTTAATTCTGGCAGCATAGAAGTTAATGGTTTAGGAAAATTTTGCTTTTTTTTTTTTATAATTAAGTCTGTAGAAGGTAGAAATCAACAGTACAGTGCGTTTTCCCGGCAGAGATCGTAAATTAATTAGGAGCAATTTGCTGTCAGAAACAATTTCCATAATTTTAAGTAAAAAAGCAGAAAACCTGTTTTTATCCTGAAGTGATTTAACTCCTGTAAAGAGGAATTATGTGAAATTGCGATTTACCTGCTTCTGGTACCCAGAAAGACATGGATGATGATTCAGGTGATGGTTACTACTGCTGGGGCAGAATTTCTAAGAGTGATGCTCTCTCTTCCCGTCGTTCAGATCTTGACCTTTTCATAACAGAATTGTCTTTGACACTTGCAAATTCCTGTCAGGAGATAATGAACAAATTGCAGTGCTAATCGAACACAGGCCTTTTCTAGGCTTTTGCTTGATAGTCACGCAGCAAAGGTCACAGTCTAACTAATGAGGGCTTTGGGTGATACCTACACAATATGTGGGCTTTTCTGAAAGGCCAAAATTTATGGGTGCCACTTGGGGACAATTCAGCTATCACAAGCATCTTAGAAGTACAGGACAGGATGATCCATCCATCACTAAAGCCCCATTATTGGACTTAAACACTCAGCCTCATATACATAATTGCCAGACCTTGGGCTCCTCAGAAAGGCCTCAGTGTCATTATGATAGATCCTCCTCCCTGTTTACCAGGAAGAATGGACATGAAATGGTCTATTGTGGCATTTAGTACTTCAGACTATCAGGATTTTAGGGTGATTTGCAGATATCAAGACACTGGGATGCTGATTTAAATGGAAGGAACATTTGCAGAATCATAAATTTGTCCCATGAAGTCTATTATGTGGATACCTTTCTGCAGCTGATAAGCATTAAAAAATTTACTGCTTCATACTTGCATTTTTTCCTCTTTTTTGTGGCCTTTTCAGGTGGGAATATATTTATTAGTCCTTTCTTTGCTGATGTACAATTAAAGGTCTGACCTCTAGCTGCCAACGTTTCACCAAAATACATTTCAGAAACTGTGCCTTCCAGAGGATGAAATCTGCTGTATCATTAGTTCTTGCTTTAAAGTGACATGTACATTTCATTAAAACCGTTTCCAAATTATAGGAATTACAGGCTAGACATGAAAAGGCACTGGAAGATAAATTAGGGTAATGTCCTCAAAATTTGCAAGTTACCTGCAGAATATTAAACCATCTTGGAGAACAGTAACGTAGCAATTGTTGCTCAGCTACTTTCTCAGTGTGCTACCACCAGATCGCAATCTAAGCCGTTACATTTGAGCTGGTCTCAATCTGTTTCCATTGCATACAGTCTGATGCTGTTTCCTCTCACAAAAAAAAATTGCCACGTGCAGTTCAACAGCTGCTGCATTTCAGTGGTGGGTGAAGTGATCCCTACGATAGCTGGTATGTCAGCTTGGCTCGCGCTCTCGGGTTCTGTGGGATGTAAGGTGTGACAGAAATGGTTGTTATATAAATATTTTTGAGTTCTAGAAATACAGGCTACAGCAAAAGCTTGAATTAGAATTGACAGCGTAATCAGAACCTACATTTCACACTACAGGCATGGTGCCTTGTGCAGTACAGTCTGCTAAGTACCACCCAGGATTACCATGCTAGAGGAACATTGAGATGTGAGTTTTGTCAGTCTTGAGTATACTTTTTCTTCCATATTTACTTTAAAATACCTTCTCCCTCCTCCCCATTTAAATAATTACCACAAAACTATCTATTTACTTACTGACAGATACAAAAATACCACTAGCTAAGTATTTTTTTTTCAGCAAGTGTAATACTTGCTAAATGTCTGACTACCTCAGCTGATATAACCACTGAAAGGCAATAAAGACACCCCCTCCTCGTCATCCACTGAATCCACTAATTTATCTTTAAATGAACTTGCAAGTCCTAATTGTGTGTGTTTATTTAAGGACATATACGGAAATTAGTGCTTCTTTGAATTCAGAGTCTGGGACAGTGACATGAGACATCCCTTTCAAACTAGCATCACCATATGCATCAAATGCCAGGTTCAAGTAGGTTGTGGTGGATATGATAAGCTTGGACACACTGGCTCGCACAGTGAGAAGCATCTTGTGTGTAACAAGGTGTCATGGTTTAGCAAGGAGTTGCTTTTGCTTAGTAACAGGGGGAGCGGGTTGCAGTGAAGACCCGGTAAAAGTTTTTTAGACTCTCCCCCGACTCCTGGGTTCAGACCCACCCCCCGGCCTGGCTGGGCCAATCTGGCGCCTCTGCGATCACTATTTACGGACGGGAATTTGAGGTGCCAGG
>WBNH01004155.1:1188746-1221990 GCA_013401255.1 Urocolius indicus | reverse complement strand
TTTTGGTTCTGGTTTTTGGGGTTTTGTGTTTTAGTTGGTATTAAATTGTTTTCTGTTTTTCTTCCCCAAGCCGAGTAGCCTGGTCTGTTTTGTCCTGCACCTTAAGCGGCAATTAAGCCCTCCCTGCCCTTTAGCAATCCTGAAGTCTTCGGTACTTGAGGCTAATCGTGGTCTTTTGTTCCCTGATGGGCCGAAACCACGACACAAGGTCTGAACGTTGCCATCAAGATCAAAAGCTGAATGACTTCTGGGTTTATCTATCCTTAAAGTTTTTGGTTGGCTTGGGATTTTTTGTCATTCAGCATAATGTACCTAAAGTCAGCAAGGGTTTGAGTCACTTGGCAATCTCTCCTCCAAACAAATCTATGACCATTGCTTTTCCCATTGACAGTCACAGCAGCTGAAAGCCCAGATGTAACATTTATTGAATGATGGGCATGTCTAGGTTTTTAGCAGCAGATATGAGAAAAAGATCAGAGATATTTTTGAGCTTTGCTTCATTAATATCTTCTACTTTGTGTAACCTTGCACGTTTGAGGCAAGTCACCTGCCATGGATTTCACAGCCTATTTCAAAACACAGTCAGCTCTTTCCCCTACAACATCTAGCATAAACTCTCAGAATTCCTGTTGTATGTATAATTTGCTGTGAGTCAGATAGAACCAGCTGCTATGTCAAGGTGTACACTGGACTTTGCATGATCTTGTTTGGAAATAAATATACAAAACCAACATGAAAGCATGAAAAGTCTATGCATGTCATACACAGCATGAGTGCATTAGCTATGACAAAACCTCCAAGAATATATACAACTGAAAAAAAAAAGTGTATACAGTGTTGTGCACATAACACACATTGATGATTATACTTTGGACCACTTCAGCATTGCTACAATATAGTCTCTTTGGCTTTTCAAAGCATTCAGCTAGTCTTCCTTCTTTCAAGATCCTTTGCTCTCACAAGTCATGTTAAAAAACAGTTCAATACAAAATCCTCCTTCCAAAGTCTTCCAAATGCTTGTACTACTCCCGAGCTGCTGTTAGATTAAAGAATTTTGAGTTTAAATTTACAGTTTCTACAGTTTCAATCTAGAATGGATTGAATTACAAAGTACTAGATCAGTAGGAGATCTAAGATAGAAAGTTTGATTTATTTTTGCCAGAATTAGGCCAAGATTTTTAAAGTTCCTTGTGGTCCAGATCTGCCCTCCACAAGTTGCTCTGTTGTCTACTTTGTCATGCTTGTGGTCCTGGAGCTAAGGATGGCTGTACCTTCTGTGGTACATTTGTCTGCTTGTGGCTTTCTTTTTTAAGTTGAATGCAACCTTGCTATTCCTCTCAAATGCCTCCCTTACCTGGAAGCACAGACTCCATTATTCCATGTGAACAATGACATCTTTGTGCTGGATGTTTTCATGCATCGTAACTTGGATATATTCTCCATGTGACATTCCTGCAGCCTTTCAGTAAATGTCTGCTAAAGGCCTTCAGAAAAAAACTTTTAGGAGGTTTGTTAGGGCTAAGTCTCTACCATATTGATTAATAGCTCGGGTAAATCAGTGCTAAACTTGACAGGCACTTCTTATAACCAAGATAGTCATAAAACTGTTGTCTCCACAGTTAATGATTTTCTTTCTGGAAGGTGAGTTTTTTGTTAGGTTGGTTTTTTCTCCTCCTTATATGTAAGTCTTACTTGCTATTAAGCAATTTAAATGTTTTTGCCATGGGATAGGAGAAAGCTTCACACCTCAGGCCACTAGGAACACACTGATCTCTTGGTGCAGATGTATGGGGGGAAATGTGTGAACTCTCGCAATGTGAAGGTGCTAAACTTTATCAAATGGCCTCTCCTGTAACCTCTTGGAGACCTGCTGCTGCCCATTATAACAGAAATAATTTCCATCTGATTTTTCAAGTGGTTGCTGCTGGTAGGATTTAAATAGTAAGGCCCTCTCTGATGGTTCCACTTGAATTTGCTTTAAAATACCAGGTGTGTATTGAATTCTTATATGAACTGTACTTTTGTGTATAATAATGTTAAATGTAGTGTGTTCTCAAGCATTGTCATATAATTAAGAATGATATTTAGTTAAAGCAGTTCCCAAACTGGGAAGATCATTGTAACTAAGAACATATGCCGCTGGGAGAGAAACTCAGTGAAGGCAAATCATGAACTTAGCAGTGTCCTATATATTAAATGTTTTGTAAAAGATTGGAGCTAAGGGAACAAATAATCCAAGTAAATGAGTAAAACTCCTTGTGTTGTTGGGGGAGGGAGGAGATATTGTTTGGCTTGAATCCAAGAAAGTGCTTAAAAGCGTGTTAAACTTTAATGAGGTAAATAGTCTCATCTCTGTGGTGCAGAACATTTAGGCTTAATTTTAGGCACATGCTTAAGTTCTTTGCCAAATTGAGGTCTAAAAAAGAGTTATGCTTTTGCATTTGAGAAGCAGGAATGGTATCATGTGACTTCTATATTTAATCACAACTGCTGAAGGCAGCTGGGATTTTGAATACAGAATACTTAAAGCAAACTCTTCTTGATCAATCCATAGAGAAATACTCAGAGGGAGAAAAAAATATATACAGTAAATTTGAATAATGAACAATTTTGAGGAAATTGCAATCTGCTTGCAGACATTTGGAGAGCAGAAAGGAAGCTAAATTTGTTGAGTAAGTTACTTGCTGTGATTTATTCTCTTGGCTCTAATTAGAGGGAAGTGAGCAGTAAGGGAACCCAGAAAATGAGACTGCTGTGGACTGAAGTACCCAAAGAGATGACTTTAAGTTGGAAGGTTTTTAAAGTGGATTCTATTTCCCCAAGTATTCTTAAAATAGGAGAAAAAAAAATGGGGCTTTGAAATGCTCATCTGAAAGAAATGTTAACTGTATAAACAAACAGTATTGATGCTTGACAAATTTGACAGAAAACATTTGTGTTTTCTTTGGAATTCAAATCTAAAAATTTACTATAAGATTTAACTATATCGGTTAACAGCTGACAACTTTGTAATTTTTTAACATTAAAGTTTATTGCTCTATTATCAAAGTATTTGCTTTGGCTGCTTCAGCTCAGACTTGCTCATTAGTTGCATTTAGTTCACAACACAGCAAATTGTTCTGTCTCTGAACAGCTTACATGACTGACGGGCTGCTGTGTGAAACACTAAGTTATAACAACTGTTGCTATTGTTTGGTTTTTTTTTCAAAAGAGAGCATGTGGCCATCAAATGTGAAGTCATATCTGGAAACTATTAAGTTCAAACACTTCCCTGATTAGGCCACCTCTTCCTTCATAAGAGGTGCCCAGTGACAGCCCCTATACACAACAAAACTTGCTCTTCCTAAGTAACAGGAAATGTCATTTGTGGAGGGCAGAACTTTCTCAGATTGGTGGTGCATAAAAATATCTATAGGAACATGAAAATATTGTATCTGTCTGCTGAAGGAATATTTCTTTAGCCTTACTTCCTTCAGTACAAAATGTAGAGCAGCAGTGTGTGTTTATAAAAGAACCTCACACTACCAACTAATTAAGAGAGTAAATGGAACCTCTTCTTTTTTATCACCAGTATTAGCAATCCAGTGTAACCCATAAGAACACAGCTCTTGGATTCATTTTGCCATGTCCATTGTACCAGACAGGAGAGTTAGGAGCTCCTACTTTGCAACTTTGATGTGCTTGTAGTCCCAAGTTACTTTACACTTTTAAAAAAACATATTTAGTTTTGATTTTTTAACATTTTCTATGCAGTTAAAGGGAATGTAGTGGGCTATCTGAGTACTTTTGAATTGTTTCCAAATCTCATTTTAAATACCCAGATGTCCATAATTTGTTGTGCATCTTTATGTGATCACTGCATCATCACTTTGAATTTTTTTAGAAGGTCTTCTCATACTCAATTATTTGGACATGATTGCAGTATGTGTGTCTTAATACTGCAATTGGGAAAAATAACTAAAATGGTTTCTCCCTCATCCATTTATAAATCAAAAGTCAGCTATTTGGAATTACTAGAGTTAATTCAGATTTTCTACAAGCAAAACTGATAGACTTTAATCCAACAGTTTTCTGTTAGTCAACTTCTGGCAGAGGAAGTGGTGCTCATTCTAGCTTGAACAGTCTTAGGCAGTGAATGTCAGGACCTCATTCCTTCCTATTTCCTCTCTCTACCAATAACATTCTTGTTCATGCCACTCAGATCCATGTTTTTTCCCCTTGATTTCATTCATTGTATTGTAGCCTTGCAGAATTGTTCTTCAGATAGAACAACTTGTTGAAAGGTGTTTATAATAACAATTACACCAACTCCAATCACTAAAGCATAATCTTTATCTTAATCAAAAAAAAAAAAAAAAAAAGAAAAGGGGGAGGAGGCAGAAGAAAAAATGTACATCACAAACTACTCTAAAGTTCTGCTTGAGTTATTTTTCAATTACAGCAGGTGAAGCAGAACGAAATTGTTACAGCCATTTATTGATTGTGTTACTATCCATTAAGGTACAACAGAGGAAGTCCATCATATTGTGTAACAACTTAACTATTTAAAATAACAAAGGCTTCCTATTGTTTCCCTTTTTGCCATTATCCTGACAAATACATTCTACTTCTGTGAGGGAAATCAAATTCAGGAATCATAATGAAGAAATTCTGTATTCAAGTTGACATTATGTCTTCCCCTAGCTGTAGAAATTCTTCAACTTTTTCGTTGAAAAATAACTGAAGCAGAACAAAGGTAATGAAACATACTAATTATATTAATGATGTTTTACTGAAACTGGCTGCTTCCTAAAGAGAGTGCGTATATAATGCTAAGAAGAGGCTCTGTCAATGGGTAAATGATTAACTGGTAATATGGTCACGATCATAATTTTACCTTCTATGAACTCTTCAGCCAGCTGACTGACAAAACCTTTGGAGTTTTATCACGAAGAGTGAAGTTTATCATGTTTCCTAAGGTGGGTGTATGCTCTTTGCTAGGGAGGAAGCCAGATGAATTGTGTAATGAATGGCAGATTTAGCGAGTGGTATCACAGCATTTACATTTTGGAGACAACATGCAAGAGGATTGCTCTCAATCCAGCAGCAAAGTTCATGAAGTAGATGTTGAACTGGAGCTTGTAGGTGGTGTTCCTGATGACTGGATGCCATCATCCAGAAGAAATAAATAATGGTCTATCGTTACAACTAAACTACAGTAGTTGATGTCTAGTTTGGGTGAAGGACCACAAGATCTTGAGCTGACTGCTAAAACTTCCCTGTAAATAGTATGTGTGTGTGTGTGTATCCATGTACGTGTTTAATAAGCACCTCTGCATCTTCCTGGCAGCCCATTGGGGAAGACTTTCTGGACCTGCTTGGAACTGGTAAAAATGAGTTCCCCAGCAGAGAGAGGAAGTTTTACCCATGTGACAAAGAAAAGTCCTACCTCTGGCAATGCTGCTTAGGGAGATGAGTGGGATAACAGGGCTGTGTGCAGTGTTACTTCTTGTAGGCTCTAGCAGGTTTTGCCGCATAGGATCAAATAACAATGTATCAGAACTGTTTGATGTGCAGTTTTGTTTCACTGTTATTTTAATGAGTTCTTACTTTCACTCACATACCACCTTGAATTTCCTACTCATAAGAAAAAAGTTCTTAAGAAAATGATGACAAATAAGATCCTTATTCTACTTCCACCAATGCTAGTAAAGAAATTGTTAGGACAGGAGCCAGAGTCCTTTTCTCCATAGTATTGACCCTGTCTTAACCTTGTTACCACTCCTCTTCCCATTTTCAGTTGTCAGACCATTCTTCCCTAGCACTGAAAATTCTGCTGTGCTGTGACAACTGCTAACAGAAAATATCCATTGCTTGTTGTAACCACAACTTCTCTGTTTGAACCTACTCACTACAAATAAGCTTCAAGCTTCTCGTACTTATCCTCAAGTAAATTATATTTTAAGCATCCATTTAAAGACAAAGCAAGGGTGGCATTCAGACTAGAGCTTGAGTTTGTTGTACAGTTTGTCCTAAAATCCCTAATGATCATTTATGGGTTGGAAATCATTGGAAAATTTTGTTGCCAATTCCTGCGTCCTGCCCTGCTATCACTGCCTGTTTGTGCTCTTGCAGCTCTCAGATGTCTTTTATTTGACTTGTACAGTAAATACCTGTCAAACCCCTGAAGTTGTTTCGTCAAAAAAAAAAGACCTTGATCTCCATAATTGATGTTGAAATGCTCGCTATGAATACCAGTTGTGTGTGTCAATGTTCTTTAGGATCGTCTTGAGAAATGTTTTTGTAGAAGAATGCTTCCTGCATTTGTGCAGTTTGGCTGAGGATACACTGAACAAAAACAAGCTGCATATTAGAACTGGGTAAACATTTGCTAGCATTTGTTCTCTTACCATTTGATCTCTTAAAACATTATTGTACATGTATATGTTATTCTTAATACACTTGTATAGATGTTAGGCAAAATAGCACCTGTGCAAGCATCTTTGAGCCCAATTTGGACCTTCCATTAGTGCTGTTTCACTGACTGCAGTACAAGTATTGCTGATGCACTTGGTGATGGATTAACAGGTCATAGATAACTTTGTTTCACTGAACTAGCAAATGACATGCAAATGTGCTGTGCGATTGCCCATCAGGGGTTAATTTTGTTCTCAAAGCACATTTGGGAGTGTATTCAGGCAGCATAAAAAATGAAGGCTGAGAATCAAAGCAAGCAGGCTATCTCTTCCCACAGATCTCACAGCAAAATTTAGGAGCTGAACGATGCAACATGTGCATAAAAGCTTGATAATGTTTTTAAAACATATCGCTTGAAATATGTTAACGCATATGTTCCTTCATTTAGAACTCTTTCATAATACATAATTTGGCCCTTTAGCTTTACACCCAGCTCATTATGGCTCATATGCAAGAGAAGCATTTTTGAAATTTTCTCCTGGTCTTTCTCCAATACCAGTGTGACCTTTCCCACCTGAGCTTTGTAAAGTCTATTTTCTCTCTTCATGTCTCACCCTCCAGCTCTTTCAATGCCATTTCCAGTCTGGTGGCAGTTTATCTCACCAGCATTTGCAAGGGTGGCAGCTGGCTGAAGGCTACCTGAAGCAGGATTCAGCTTGATCTCGTTTCAAAAGTGTAAAGGTTTCCCATGGTTCAAATCTGCCTGATTGCCTGTCTGTGAGTAATTGGTTGTTCTTAAGCATCAGAGTAGGTTTTAGAGTTTAAAAAAATATTATTTGTAGCAAGATTAGATAAACAGGATAACAGAATTCTGTTGTTACAGAAATTATTAGTCAAATAGGCAAATCAAAGTTTCATATTAGTTTTACAGAAAGGTTTATATTAGGTAAGAGTGCACACATACTTGCACACAAGCTGTATATAAAGACCAGTTTAATCTCTCAGTCCAAGTAAGATAATAAGCCAGTAGGGAGAATGGCTTATTCATTCAAATAGTGCAGGAGCAGCAGACAAAAATTTCCTCAGAAGTTCCTTGGAATAAGGCAAGGTAACTCTCTTCATACCATATTTTCAGTTAAATAAAATATGACCTTTACGCAGCACTGTAAATTGGCCTTGAGCACACCTCTAGGTTGAATTACCTTTGCTTCCCAAGTATCTCTTGCTGTAGGCTTCCACTGAGTCTTTTGTGCATGCATACATATTACAATGCTGATTTTGTACAGTCTCCAGTTACTCAGATGTATGGATTAATCAAATCAGGCTCTTTCCTGATTTCTGAATTTCATGTAGTTTTGCACTTGATGGTTCCCTTTCAAGGTCAAAAGCAATCTCTGTGCTTCTAGGAATATTCTACTTACACAAAATTTTGATGCTCTTACGGTTTGTGATTTCTACTAGAAATTTGTTTGTCTCAGTAGATACGGAGCAACCAGATGATACTGAACAGTACCTTCAGGAAACAGTGCTCTTGATCTGTCTGATTAAGTGGGGTAGAAACTTCTGTTTTAGTTATCACTATTAGAGGACTTCCCTGTGCACTAGGTTGTGAAGCCTGAGATTTCAAGATGCTGCTCATAGTGATTGGAACTAAGATACTGACTCTCCTGAACATCTGAGAGTGTCTGTTGATCTGACTTGATGTAAAAATGTGAGAATACAGGGAAGAACGAATGAAACCGTTCCTTTATTTTTCCACCAAAGACTAGCATCCAAAAGTAGAAAATTGGGTTGAAATAGGAACGAAGCTTCCACATGAAATCTTTTTTTTTTTTTGTGATTAGCAGTGTCTTCAGAGTTTGAACATTTCTGATTTTATCTTTTGTTTTCAAATCAACAACATTGATAGATTGGATTTAAAAAAGTTATTTACAACATTTCCCCACTTTCCTTTCTTGCTCCCCACTTTGTTTGCTGCATACACTAACAATATGTGAACAGCCAAAAAATATAAACAGTTTAACGTGAACCAAGGAGGTTGGGGCATCACTTTTTTCTATTGAATCTAGCGACAGGACAAGGGGAAACGAGATGAAGCTGGAACACAAAAAGTTCTATTTAAACATAAGAAAAAGCTATCTCACTGTGAGGATGAGAGAGCCTTGGCCCACACTGCCCAGAGAGGGTGTGGAATCTCCTTCCTTGGAGGTATTCAAGACACCCCTGGACACGTTCCTATGTGATCTGATCTAGGTGAACCTGCTTCTGCAGGGAGACAGGACTAGATGATCTCTAAAGGTCCCTTCCAACCCCTACCATTCTATGATTCTAACTGCAGCTCCATTTCTAATAACTGGTAAACTTACAATTTTCTAGAAATAAAAGTTTCACAATGAAACAGTTCAAAATTCTGCCTAATGGTACTTTTGATATGCTGTTTAAATTAAAATGCCAAAAATACCTCGATTCTTGAAATAAATTATGTGTTTTGATAAGCCACTAAGCACAACAACTTATTTTTCATTTCCCCCACAACATATGGGTCTTTCTGTTTATTGTCTTGCTAATTTTCAGTATTTTCCTTTGAGCCTTTGTGAGCAAAGGCATATACTTCCCTCTGTGGTTTGTATTTCTTCAGAAAAACACTAGGTGAATTTGAGTAATTTCCTCTAGCAAGAATGTATTTGGTTTGAGAGTTGAGGTGAATTATATTCTGCTGATTAGTGAAGCAAGTGCTGCGCTCCATCTGCTAGAGAATGGGAATGGGATATTTATAACGTGATGGATGTTACTGTTGGGTGGGTTTGTAGTGTTTCGATATGACTAAGCGGTTCACTAGGGTTATAGGCTGCTTCATTTGGTTTGTTTTAAAGAGGACATGCTGGCTTGAGGGGAGGGAGTGTTACTGCAGAGTTGTGCCTTTGTGTGAGAACTACAGTGACTGTATTCAGCAATGGGGACAAAGTCAAGGCATACTACTCTCTTACCAAAAAATTCTGGAACACAAACACAGAGAAATAGATTCATATACATGCAATATGCTTTTTCAGTTATATTTGAATATTCAATGTTAGATTTTCTTTTCCCCTCACAGCAATCGGAAATGAAGACAACATTTCTTCTGTGCTCATTGTACAGTGTCTAACAAAACCATTCTGTTGTCCTAGTTTGCTCAGAATTACCCATCTGCATTTTTAGAAGTCTTCTAAAATGTCCACATTTCCCAATCCCGGGAACGGACAGGCATTTCCATGCTGCAGAAAGGTTCTGTGGTATTGTTAAGGCAGCTCTAGTGAAAGCATTTAATCTGTTTTGGCAAGTGGAATCAACACTTGAAAGCACTACGGTTCATTTCTTAACATACTTTTTCTTTCAATATTACCAGAGTGACTATTTTTCAGCTTATTGAGATGACATAGTTCTAATAAGCAAAGAAGTCTCAAAAAGACCCCCTAAACCCAGGAAAAGTAATTACAACAGACCAGCACAAGGATGTCTTAGTACTGAACCATGTTGAAATCTGATGCTCTTTAAAAGTCAAAGGAATAGATTTTGCTCTGAAGTAAGACACTTGTTTTTCTTAAGGTCATACAAAACAAAGAACATTATTTGAACAAATGTCAGAATAACACGTCTGTAATGAAAAACAGTATTTATTCATTTTCAGCGTCTGAACTGTGACAAATCTGGAAAGGAAATAATCAGTTACTCTTGTAACAGTCCTTTTAATATTGCAAGTAAGTCTACATTGCTAGACCCATGTGTACGTTAATGATTCCTGGAAGTACTATGACTTGGCCCAAAGGAAAGCACAAGCCTAGTACTTTATTTTGTGTGAATTAAATGCTGCTAATTAAAGTGAAGGAAAATTAAAAATAATTGTGTGAAACAAAAGTGCTACTATAAAGCTTTTATTAAATACTTACACAGTGAATAACGAATATGCAGGAAAAAATTAACCACTCAATCATTTATCTGAAAGCTGCTTACTGCAGCCTCCTGGTGAGTGAGCAAGGCAGTCTTCTGAGCCTTATGTATCCTGAGTCAGAGCTTGCATAGCTTCACTCCCTTGTTATCCAGAAAGGTATCCTGTATGAAATGATCAAATCTGAAAATGTGATTCTGCTTGCCACACCTCAGAATCATCTCCTGCACGGATGGAACATGTTAACCCATTGAAAATGTTATGGATAATGCACATGATCTGCTAGTTTAGTGGATGACAAATGTACATTTTCTTTCTTTTTGATGGAAGTGAAGATCTTATAAACCACTCAGCTCCCACTGAGGTGAGTGGAAACAGGAACAGATCCTAAATGAGAATAATAAATTAAAACACATAATGCCAGGGAACTTAATGATGATTAAATCTCCAAACAGAAGAGGTTAAATGTCACTCACTCTGAATCGTTAAAAGGTATTTTTCTCCATCATTTATTTCTGGAGACTAATGCTGATGTACTTTCTTAGAAAAGTACTTTAAAGTTACTTACATGAAGAATGTGTGGGCAGAGTTTCATGCTTAGATTAAGGGCAGGTAAGAAGTTGATTGACAGATGTACGTGAGGTCTAAAAGACCAGAGAGAATAGTTGACTTCTGGGGTAAGAGCAGCACATAGGGTACAGTTGTTGGGAGCCAAACATTCTAGTTTGATTTTCATGTCAAGAAACTTCATTCAGAAGTCGGATGCTACCTAGTAACCATGACAGTCTTATTATTTAGACAAGTGTGAGGGTGAAAGCTAGGAATAGTTGGTAAATAGGCAAAATTCCGGCCAAGAACATTGATTTCGAAGGCTTTCTGGCACTTGAGATGGACAGATGCTTTCATGGTGGTTACTAGGAGAGATAGAAGGGAAAATTTTATTGAAACTTACTAACATCTGTTCCTCTGAGAAACAAAGAAAGGCTAAGGAAAAGTGCGAGAGGGAGTACCAGTGTCTGAAAAAGACAAAGCAAATGCATGGGGGAAGAGGAGTTACAGTAGATTGAAAGAAAAGGTTTATTTGATAAAGTTGAGGCAAAACATGGAATTACACTAGTTTGACATTATTTTTTCATGATATTATCCCTAAATGTTTCAGGTTTTGAAAACAAAATCTAGTGTTATTGTTCTTGGGACACTTCAACTTTGGTTTTTCTTTGTTTATTTATTTGCTCTGACTTGGTATTAAAATACTTGCAACGGCACCATTTCACATTCTGGATGATATCCAGCTTTTGCTGCTTTTATTGTACCATAGGTCACACAGAAGGAATATACTGTTCTTTCAACAAATTACAGGGGTTTTCTTTTTCTAAACAAAACTTCTCTTTCCTGGCTTTGCTTGTGAGTCAGGATTTGTACCCTAAGTGACTGGCTATTCTGTATATACCTGTCAGAACTCTGTATTGCCTGTGATGATGGTGACCACTCTGAAGAGGCCTAATGTGAGGGATAACAATCTCCAACAGTGGGCTTGGTGCTCACAGTGAAACATACACTGGGAAATATCATTGAATGCATTAGTTTCATATATTTTTAGATTCATTTTCTGTTCTTACTTATGCCTTCATATCTCTTATTTTCAGGTCATTTAAATAAGAGACATGTGGTGGGACTCTATCATTTAAGCAAAATTGGTATTCTGCCATCCATGAAATTGCATGGACACCTTCAACTTATCCCAAGTGCAAATTATGTGTATTTCTCTCCTTTATAAAGTCAATGTGAATAAATGCTTAAAAATATGGGTCACAAAAAACATTAAAAATTACCTTCTTTATTTTTTTTATCCCCTTCAAGGTTCATTTTCTTATTTCCAGATTTCCTCTCCCTCCTTCCCTCACAGCAAATATGTTGATTTGGATTGTTGTTGGCTAAATAACAGCACTATTTGATACACCTGCCATCAACTTATTGTTTCAGTCCAGATGCTATTTACTTCTGCTGGAGAGGCTTCTTTCGTAGAAACTACATTTGTTTCCTAGCCTGTACATGGGAGAAAGCCCAGGAAAACCACTTGATGTATTCCTAGGCCATAACTGGTGTGATCATGTAGCTACTATAGACCAATACTGTAAACTAGTTTTGGAAACCCAATGTTTTCCAAAGGAGTCTGTTTAACTTCTCTGCCTGACAGATGTGACAATGTTCTCCCACGGTGCAGGATGTGCATGGCCATGCAGCACAGGGCTGCTGCAGGCAAAATACAGGAGGAAACTTCTTACTTTATACTTCTGGTCTCCCCTAAAATGTCAGGTGCCTGGGTTCAAGTGCACTCAGGAATATATGGTGTAATTCTGGGGTTTTTGCAGTACCAGAAAATTGTGGTCGTTTACCGTAAATTGCTTCATGTTAGCAACCTTATCTTAACACTTAACCAGCAATCATGCTACCAAGTCTTTCCCAGGAGTTTCCCGGATTCATCATCTGGCCCAATACCCAACCCAAGCCAGTGAAACCTGTACCAGGCTTGAGGGGTGTTTCTCTAACCTTGAGAGACAGAGGTTCCCTGTTCTTCGTAGCAAGTAGCCATGGTATCTTGTAGTGTCAGGTCAGAGTGGTCTACTGATAACTGAACTAAATTGACCTTGCTGAAATAAGAAGTCCATTGCTCCTGCCCTCTCCTCTATAGAGAATAAATCATTCCTTTCCTTTCTTGTAACAGACATTTAAACATCTGAAGTTTGCTTTTCTTGAGACCAAATTTCACTCCTTCCAGCCATTTACTATGTGTCACCTCAGTAAACTTCCTTGCTCTCTCCTGAACTCCCTGCAGAATACTTTCTTCACTGCTCCAACTAAGGCCTTATACATGCTGAACAAAGTGAGCAGATGAAAATGCACATTTAATATTTGCCTCATTTGTAACATCTGATGCTGCTGACTTGTGTTGAGTTTCTGATTTAAAACATGCCACAGCTTTTCTTGCAAAATCTCTCTCTCAAGTTGTCTTCTAGCCTGCATTTGTTCAGTCAGTTATTCCTTATGTATAACCTTGTCCTTATTGATCTGTCACCATTTTTTTTATCAGGCTCTTTCTCCTATTTGTCATGCTCGTTCTGAATTTTAATCCTGTCTTACAATATTTTTTGTGGTCTTTTCAGCTTGATACCAATGACAGAGTCCCTGAAAATGATGAAGGGGGAGGAACAGAATACTCAGTCTGGATAACTTATTTCCTAATTCTGTCATTTATTACAAATTGTTTGGTCTCTATGAAAAAAAACTGATGCTCATAGTATCAGTAAGATGTATGTATAGCTATTATTTCCTAAGGTACATTGTTTATGAAATATTGAACTGTTATGAAAAATTATTAAATGTGTTGAAGCTGAAGGTGACAAACAATGGCAAAATACCAGTATGGATACATATTCTGGGTTCAGCAATCAGAGTAATACTGTCTATTTGCAAGCCTAGAGTTGAGAGAGAACAGTTAAAGCCTACAGAAAGGTTAGTCCCCAACCTTAAACTTAAATGTGAGCATTTGCAATTTAATCTGGAGTAACAGCAGCTTGGCTTCTCAAGAGAAGTAGATAGTGATTCAATTAGCTAATGTTTGTGCCTACACTTAGAAATACTAGCCCGGTTTTTAATGATGTAACACCTTCCTCCACATCTTCATGTAAGATGACTTGTTCCTCATGCAGGGTTAGGATGTAAAATGGGGTCTTTGAATAATCCCAAATGGTAGGACCTGTCTGCTCTGTGCTAAGAAATCTTGATTGACTCTTCTAGGCCTGCTCCACGTCTTGAAGATTATGCAAGTTGGATGGGATTTTAACAAGGTGTAATAAGATGAATACATAACAAGACCTCATCCCATCCTTATGTTGTTAGAATGTGGTGTAGTTGTTCCAAACCTACTTGATTCACTTGCTTTTCAAGCTGCTGCTCACATAGCGTTGGCTGAAAATAAACGAGGGAAAACACATTTCCTTATGGGTTGTACCTGAATTTATGACTGTTGAGCCTCCAGCTTTCAGTTATGATCTGTCTCATGTATGTAATAACACATTTTCTGCAGGTGATGAGGTTTCTGTAAGTTGTGATGAACTGCAGGCAGCAGTTTGGTTTATTTTGTCATGCTTCTTTGTGTGTACTTGGAAATGGGTCATTTTTCTCCTGCAAGAATCACAACAGGTATCTCTGCAGGGGGACAGTCAGCAGTTGAACTGCACAGTGAAGGAGAGATGCTGACATTAGTTTTACTCTGAGTAAACTATTGCTGTAGCTGAAACAAACCTGCTCAGATGCAGGCTCTAAGCTTGCCAGGTGAAAATTGTTCACTGAAATAAATTAAAATGATGATGAGGAAGATTGCCTCTTTAACACATATAGTGGGGGAAATGGAAATCTGTCAGTTGTGGATTCTGGTTTGGGTACTGCAGAGATTATTTCCTCTCATGACCTTTATAACAAGAAGTGTCAGGCTTCATCCTGTATATATCAGACTAGCATGGCATTGGATATTAATCCTGATGGAAAAGGATTATGTGATTTTTACTAGCACAGAGACAGATTATCCTTTTTGGCCTGGCTGGAAAGCAGTGAAAGACTCTTTCTGCAGATGCTGGTGGGGACTAGAGTGTTCCCAGGAGAGCAGTACCAGAATAATCGAGCATGAACAGCAGCTCTGACTTGAACTTTCTTTTCACTTTCCATTCATTTCTGTTGTTTGAATGTGCTGCCTTTAAAGACTTGCCTCTTTGAACAGTTGTGATAGTGTGGTTTGCAGTGGTACAGGCTTTGAGAAGTCTGTCTGTTAATATAGTCTTTGAAACACTAAATGAAAATACCTGAACGAACTTTGGGGATAGCATCAAATTTAAAAAGAAGTCATTTCACCTTGTTCCTATCTGCCCTTTCTAAGATTAAAGATTTTACCCAATATTTTGATAAATAATGTCTTGTCCTTATGTCTGGACACAACTGATAATTTTTATGTCCCTCAGTATTATGTTAAGACCTAGCATCTCTGCTGAGTATATCTCTGGATAATAAGAGAACCAGTCATGTTTTTGCTGGTTAGTTACTCCATGTCCATTCTCTCACTCCATCTGAGTTGTTTTTTGGACCTCCTTAGTCCATCCCACAGAGTATGCTGCTTCCAGAAGGAGGCAGGAACAGTTTCTCCCTCTTGCAAGAAAAATTCAAGCTGCTACTGCTAAAATCTATTCTTGGCACCAGTGCTTCATGGGCTGAGTTTTCACTGCTTGTGTGAAAGGTGTTTGCTGTACAAGAGCTCTTTGTTCCCCATCTTTTCCAGGGTAGAAGCAATGGCATTGGTAAAAGGTTCAAGGATTGGATCCTACCCATTTCACACCAGCTGCACCATGCTGTACAGGAGTAATGATATATGCAAGGAATAAACTGGTGTCACTTCAGCCACTTCCTGGGGTATCAATTTACAATAATAGAGTAATTCTATGTACATATATGTTGTTTGTTTGTTGAGTGTTTTGTTTTGGGTTTTGTTTGTTTGAAGGGTTTTTGTGTTTCTTTTTAATTACAATAAAAACTTGTGCAAAAAAACCTGCCGGGGAACTAGCTAAAGCCATAGGCTTGCACTGGGACACTTCAGCCTGGGAAGAAGTCCTTAAAATTTATATCACCTTCATCTTCTCTGGTGCTTACAAACTCGAGCATTAAAAAAATGTCTGAGCAAGTATGGAAGTTTAAAGGTTGTATCTTAAGCTCTTCTATATTTGCCTTCTGACTTCTGAGAAATTTTATACAGTGTTTTCTCAGGTATTTCAGAGAGCAATTTACTCTTTCCTAACGTCACAGGGTGACAACAGTTTCTCACCAGAAATATACATTTTTCTCTCACGTCCTCCTTGGCAGGAACCTCATGGACTGGACACTTAGCTTTCACATAGCCAAAGTAAAGCTAAAGGAGGAAAGAAAACTCTCTCTCCCTGATGTGAAAGCAGAAATGTTTGCATGCTATGTCAGTAGCTTCTGCTCATTAGACCTGCAAACTGCCCAGTGAAAAATGATCTGAAAATAAATGTGAAGTGATTAATTTTTTTCCCTTTCCCTCAGTTATACCTTAATTAATCTCAATCAGTTTACAAAATCCATTTTTACTCTAGATTTAAAAAGCATGCACTTTGACAAATAAATCTAGGAGCACGTGTACAGTGTTTGTGATTGTTGCTGGCTAAGACCTGCCAGCAAATGTATCATTACTAATTGCCCAAGTTTCAACAAATCAAAACACTAGTTTTGTGTTAAGTTTTGTGTTAAGGAGGGAGTTGAGCCTTTAAATTACTATGTTAGCTTTAAGCTCCTTTAGCGAAGTACATGGAGGCATGTCAAATCAAATTCAGAAGCAATAATTCTAAAAGTTATCAATAACTGAAGACAGCAAACACAGGCATATTTATTTTAATCTGAATAGGCTTGTTCTTTTTATTTGGTCTGGTTGTATTTTTCCCTATATCCCCAAATCCCATATGGTTCTAAGAGACCAGTATATAAACAACAGGTGAAGGTCATTAAAAAAATCAGTCTACTGACTTCAATGAAGCCCAGGCTCAACTCAAGATATCACATGCAAATTACAAACAAAACCAAAAAACACCCCAATGATAGAGATGTGAACCAAATTATGTGTTTTATTACAAGAAGTGCAACCATTCCACCTCTCTGGTCTCTGTAGCTTTTCATGACAAAAGCTTGCTGTGAGCATTCCACATTTGTTGCCTAGTTGCTTTTGACTTATTGCCATTCCTGGGTTTGTACCCATTGACCCCACATTTATGCAAGTTCATATTGCTGCAAAGAAGTGAATGGTAAAAATCCTTTAGCTTGCATTGTGACAACTATCTCCAACCAACTGAAGACCTCATTGAATCCCTTCCTTTTTCATTTAGTTTATTCTTTAAAAAATTTTGAACATTAGTGTACATTTCTTCTCTTAATGGGGTATCTTTGTGACTTCAAGTTGCATTTTGCAGTAATTTTTTTTTTTTTTTACATCTTTGCTAGCCATGCTTCTGTTTGGTGGTTTATCTAAAACTTGCTGTGCATAGACTCTGTAACCCCAATGACCCATATCTCTCAGCGATGTACTAATAGCCTCTAAAAAAACAAATCGCTTTGGGAAGGTTTTCAGAATAATATAGCTAATATTTACATAGCACGCTACTGAAAGTGTGTCTTTAGTGTTCAACAGGCAGTAATTTATCCTGGAAAACTAAAGTAAAGGCAGCTTAATGTGGTGTCATGCTGTTGGGAAGGTTCTCATTCCCACTGGACATACCAAGAGCCTTAACACAAACCTTAGAATAGTCAGCAGCCTCTTTCTCAGTTACACTGAGCTGTAAAAATAGTCACTCTGAACAGCAACCAGAAATTTGACCTTATAATGCTCTACCCTAAAGCTAATCATTGTTACAGTAGTCTTGCTTTCTTGCTTTGTTCTGTCCCCGGATCATTGCGTGATATTGGTGAATTTTTGGGGAGATTTTTATTGTATGTGGAAGAACATGACTCTGACAACACTCAGAGACTGTACCAACGATCCTCCCTAAATTCAGGTCTTTGCTGATACACGAGCATCAGGTGGAGAACAAATGGCTTTGTTTTGGGTGGGGATGACAAGAGATAGATTTTAACATAGCGGCTGTTCATCACTAGAAGGGATTTTCTATGTATCTTAGAATTCTTACCTATCCATGAAATAGAATAGATATGATGCAAATAAAAGGTACTAAATATTCTGGCCATATTATTACTGAATGTCAGTTGATGCTTTCAGTGGATTTTATTTATCCATCAGTGAAAACTTGCAAATAATTATTTTGTTGAGTAACATTCCATTAATGCAATAGCGCAATTAAGCACAATACCTACAATGTGTGCTACTCATTGCTTCCGAAGACGTCTCCCAATCAGCCTCTAAAAATGAGACAAGTGAAAGGCAGTTACATGTTGTGCAAAGGAACAACATATTCCTTTAAATTCAAGAGCAGTTCATCTCAGGGTGCTCACTACATAAGCTACTTAAGTACAGTATTTGTAAGATTTCCTCCTTGTATGACTTGCACTGCATACTCGCTTGCTGAAATAGGCACACAGATGGGAACCCAGTCTAGCTGACTGTCTTTCCTGTAATCAGGGAGTTTTATCAGACTTTTTCATGGACATTATCTTTTGTATGCTGGCTTGGGACCAAAAGCCGCTACCAAAGTTCAACAGAGTGGCTAAGAACCCCTTCCCCTGATGTTCACAACTAAACCTCTTGCTCTTTGAAGCTTTTTATTGTTTCCCAGTCTTTTCTATATTGGCGTTGAGTCTTCTATCCCTGCTGTCTAAGCCTCACATAATCCAAATCTTGTCTGTTATTATCCCTTCTATTTCATATACTCATCCCATCTCAACTTCATCATCGTTATCACATAACTACCTGCTCCCTTCCTAATAAAGCTTTCCAAATTTTGTTTTCCTTCATTAAGCTTATTCCTGAGGGGAAGCTCTACCAGTTCTTGCATTTTTTACCTGCCTCATCTCACAGCCAGCCTGCTCTCCTGGGTTATTTCTCAAGTCTGAAAGCATCAAGCCTCTAAAATCTCAGCCTTGAAAAGCATAGTCAGATAGAAACTGTTGTGGCCTGAATATCTTTGTTAGTCATGCACGTGAATCAGAACCTTTTGTCCCAGCCATGTGAGTTGCTGGTAGCTTCAGTGAGCTTACTCATGACAGCAAATGCTATGTTCAATAGTAGGTATTTGCAGGATCATCCTCTATGATTGTAATTCATTTTAGATTGGGAATGTGTCAGCACATTATGAAGGGATGTAAAGATGCCTGCAGCCCATGAAAAGTCTGTAACTAACGTGTCTCCATCAGTTGATTACAGAAATTTCCAGATTGCACTATCATGATACAACAGTCAGTTCAGTATCTAAGAAGAAAGGATAGAAAGTAAAAAAGGTGAAAGCTATGTCAAATATTTCTTGATGAAATAGCTCTTTCTGTGGATATAATGCCCATCTGTTTAGAAATGCTCTTGAAAATAGAGAGGTAACAACAGCGAGATATCCCAGTAGCTTCTTTCCAAATTCTACCTGCTGCTGTGTCCCAGTCTGTGTATGATATTTGGGATTTGGAAACATATAGAATCTTAGCCTATAAATTCTACCAGATGTTTCTCTTTGAACTGTTTGTGAGCATCAAATTGTTAAACTGTTTGGCAGATGGAAAGAAAGAGAGAATGAAGTTCAAAGGACAACAATTCTCCCTTATGCAACCTAGAAAACAATACTATAAAATATTACATCAGTTGCTGGCAGCTGTAGGTTTGCCTGCCTACTAATTTACTATTGCAAATGTTCCAGAATCCTTTGTAATCCAGCCATTGCTATTTATATTTGTAATGATTTATTTAAGGACTCAGTACACATCAATAAAAAGTCACCAAAAAAAGCAAAATGAAGATTAGTGGGCTGAAAGTGCATAGAATAGAAGAGAATAACCTGACAATGGATTTGAGATCAAGTTTATACACAGTAAATAACAAAAAACAGGAGCAATAGCTTTATTTTCAACTCATCATATAGGAGCCAGATCCTCTGATTTTGGCACTAGGCAGTTCCCATCAGACGCTATTAAGAGCAGGGAAACAGGTGTCTGGTGCCTAGGGAAGGAAATGAGAAGCCATGACACCTGAATTGAGATCACAGACCTGCTCCTGCCTTTGTGTCTGGAGAAAAGGTATTAACTGCTTGATGCCTCAGTTGTTTGCTGGCTGCAGTGGTACCCAGCTCTCTGCTGTTAAAACTTTTTGCTTATTTATAAGATGTGTGATTTTGGTTGGGTTTTTTTTCTGTTCTATGGAGAACTGTAATGATGCAAAGCAACTTTATTATGTTCTGTTGAAAATGCTAAGCTAAGAAAAAACGATGAAGGATTGGGTAGTGGAGCGCAACACTTTTTAGTGTTGAGTCTCTAGGTCATTCTGAAACAGGGATTTGAGTGGTGTCCCTTAGGATTTGCTGTTATACATGCTGAAATGATCAATCAAGGATAAAAAATGGACTGTTCTCATCTCATAGATCATTTCACAGTGAAACAGTTAAACTCCTGGCTGCTTTCTGAAAAACACAGATCCGCATTAATAAGGTGACCTTATCAGAGCCACCCCTGGGGGGAAGGGAGGAAGAAAAAAGGTTGTAGAAAGAAAGTGAATCCTATTGTTAATCTTTTTTCAGGGAGACTTGAATTCCTGAATGCAAATTACTTCTTATTTAAATTGTGTGAAAGCACAAAAGGTTCGTGTCTACAATTGACAGTTATTTCATTAGCTGACTCATGGAGCCTCGAAAATGGTTTATAGTGTTAACTTTCCTCGGATTTGTTTTCTTTGTTCTTAGCAGTTCTTGCAAGGGTGATCATTTTGATTAATGTAGTCAATGCTCTGTTTTACTCTCAATTCATGTTTTTTGCAGCAGTCAGCATTCTGGCCTAGGTAAGGTGAGACTACAAGGTGGCTTTAGTATTTCTCCAGTAGTGCCAATCTGATGGGCTGACTTCCAGCTGGAGATGAGAGAAGCATGGAGGCTGCTGTAATGTATTTTGCATGGTAGCAACCCCAAACACAAGTTAAAACAGACTTTTCATCATCAGATGTGTGATGATGCTACATCCCTTTGTGACGGCGGACCGGTGCTGCACAGGCTCTGTGCTGTTGGAATATCATCTGTGTATCACTGTGAGCCTCTCAGGGCCAGGTATGTTGTTTTTGTGCCTCTGCTCAGATAGATTTGTGCTTCAGAGTCGTACACTGCCTCTCAAAACTAAAGTTTGTGTCCTAATCTGTTTAAAAAAGCTACCATATTAATTGAGGTATTAATTCTGATGCGAAGGAGGATGTATAGGTTAAAGTTCATCCTATCTTGCTTCAGGTACACCAGTATTAAGTGTCCCATCTATGCTATGTATTGAGGAACTAACAATCATTTCAGGAGAGAATGGTTCTTCCTATCTCTAAATTGATGGGCGAAAGATGAGCTTCAACAAGCTGCTCAAGTTTTAGCACGTTGAAGTTTAGGGTAGATCTTCTTAACCTCACCTACTGAACTAGAATGAATAACATCATCAAAGCTCATGCATCAACGTTAAAAACAATTATGAAAACTGCTTGATTAATTGCCCCAGATACACATTGATATGCAGGCAAATTGCCAGATGCCTGCAAGCTCTTAGTATCCTTTTCTCTTTTCTTCCTTTTTTTTTTTTTTTTTTTTACCCAGCACTACATTTTTGTTCTTTCAGAACTTTTTGGCATTTGTTGTTGCAATCAATCTGCTGTTCCCTGCTGATGCCTCTTATTGCATTGGTTTTTCAAAATCTTTCATCAGTGCCTCAAGCATTACATTGTTCTTCCATCTGCGTCAAGCTCCTAGTCCTAAAGTACAAAGACTTCGGGGGCTGGGGCCTTAGTTTCTTCACAAGTCACTTGTTTCCATTACCCTCCCTAAGAGTCACAGCTTCAAGGATCTTATCATGGAGAGATCCCAGGACAAAACTCTTGAGATACAAAGGCAGAGCTTCAGCAATAAAATCAGAAAATGTTCAGGCCTAGCCACCTCTATAAAACTCCTTTTTGAAATTGCTCATATGTGAGGGATGTGAATTCATCAGAAGCCTCGTGAATATTTTCAAGCTATTTTCCATTTTTATAGGAAAGTCAATGTACAAAGGGTTTTCAGAGAAATGTTTGCTTGTGAAAGTAGGAAACTTGGGTATTTTTTGGATCCTTGACTTTTTTTATCCTGATTTTACATGGTCAACTACAAAGAAAGGAAGGAAAGGTTTTGAGAGTGACTCTAAAGGAGGCTCTAAAAGAAAGTGTTGGTAAGGGAGATTATTTTTTTGTTTAAAAAGTCTTTTTCCCTGTTATCTCTTCTGATTCACAACAAATAGAAAAGAATTTTTTTCAGTCTTTTCTTCTTTTTTTTTTTTTTTTTTTTGGACTTGCATACTTAGCAACAGATGTTTAAACTTAAAAAGTGAAAGAGAAAAGCAAGGCTAGATGGAAATGAGTATCAGAAAAGTTTAATAGTTGATGGATGCTTGAAAACCAAAGGGGAGGGAATAACAGAACAACTCAAGCTTTGTCAATTGAAATGAAAGAGTGTTGTTCATTTTCTTTTAAGCTGTATTGTGAAGTAAAAAACTTTATAAGAATATTCCTAGATAAAGTTCCATCAAACTGCTTTTTCACACAAAATTTTCCCAAAGCATTGAGTTTGGTTTGTAACTGGACAGCTCTTCCAGTTGACCTGAAAAAATTATTCTAATGTCTTTGTCCAAGCTAATAACATTGAAAGCATGCAGAAGTTAAATAGGCAATATGTTAAAGAGAAAAAAAATACTTTCTTCTGCTGAATTTTTGCTTTAAATATTTTTTTATGCCAAATGGTAGACTTTCTGAATACTGTGAGAAAGAGCTGTTACTTGTGAACAACAATTTCAATGGTTTTGCTTGAGTTTTAGCTTAGTGTATGAATCCCACGTCCTTGCTGTCACAAAATCTTCATTTTACCACTTTTGCAATATTGCTAGCATATGTCTCCAGCTGTCTGTTGCTGACATAGAATTGCTTGTGATTATCTGATGCTGAGTTGTTCTGCTCTGTTTTTGTGGTTTTAATCTCTTCAACAATACCTGAACATGCTGTGCAGATCGTGATTATTGGGGCAGAATACAGTCATCTTTGAAATTTAATGTCCCTCAGAACATTAGAAATTCTTATAATGCTTATATCCAGGTTGAATGTGGACTAGATTTCTTTCTGATTTCATAATTTAACATCACAGACTGTTGACTTATTGACTGTAATGCTAGCATTTTCCAGATTGGCAGACAAATTGCCTTGTAGGAGTGCCTATGTGTATTTATACATCATCGAAAGGTTAAACTATAGAATATATTTTAATTGCTTAGAGATAACTTGGTAAATTTTATCACTAGGAACAAAACTTCTAAACTTAAAAGACGAAAGTTACATATCAAAACCCATGTTACTTTCCAAGTAAATAAACCATTCAGCAATACTGATTACTGGCAGCCCTCCACTGACATTCATTAAAGAGCATCCCAAATTCATAGCTCCTGTTTTAGTGGAATTTTTAAGACAGAGGAAATTCTAATATCCTTCTTAGCTGTCCTAAGCATGGAGCTGATATTGATCTTGCTATTTCATCAAGGGCTATAATTAAAAATATCCTAAACATAAACCAAGTAAAAATAAAATTTCATTTCCAATTGACTTCTACCTCTGAAGGTGTAAAAAACCAAAAGCCCAAGCAAGCCAAAACACGTAACATGCTCTAAGAACACCAAGTATGCTCACTGAGAATATTTTCCCAGAGGGAACATAGCCTTGGAGGTATTTCAGCATTTAAAAGTAAGTCTAATTATTAATTATATTTCATTCTTCCCACTTCAGTGACACTTTTTTTTCCCCTCTGGAATGTGGATCCCTAAATAAGTTACTGAGGAATTAGAAGTTTCCTGCATATCAACTGATAACAGTAATGATATATGCATGTGCTCTAACAATTCGTAAACATGGTTTAGTTCAAAGAAGTTTTCTCTTAGTGGAAGAAATACATTACCCTGCAATAGCTTGGTTGCTTCCTGTGCTTTTACCTTCACAAGCAATCAGTAAAGAGTCAACCGGAGTACAACACATTGAGCCTGAGACAGGAAGACACATGAGTTCCTCTCCTAGGGGTTTTGATTTGACAAAATTATGTGTGTCTGTATAAAGAAAATGACCCAGGATGGGTGTCTGAACGTCTTCAGCCACTGGAAGGAACCAAAGCCAGGCATCCCATTTGCTGGGCAAGGGCCCAAGCGAGGAGACTATTGATAAAAGATCGGAGATATCACTGTGGTGTTCTCCTGGTCTTGCTGGCTGACTTTGAAAGGAATCTCTCTTGGCCCATGTTTTTAATGGAAGTTTACGTATACCTAACTTCAGGTGAGAATTTCAGGCTGTTAAAGCAAGAATATGGAGGTACTCCCTTTCAGTCTGCTTCAGAGAAGGATGGGAGTTACAATGCTTTGTGCTCCACAGTTTCTGTGGATGGGATTTTGGCAGCTTCCACAGTGAGCACAGATGGTATTTGAGATCTTGTTCTGAGACAGCCCTGCAGGGTAAGCAATAACTCAGGGGGGATTTATTGGATTGTAAAGCTGCATGTAGGTCTTTGAGGTCCACCAAAATCCTTTCTAGGTCCAACATCTCTTTGAGGCCATTTCACAACATGAAGAGTGAGCAAGAATGATTACTGGCCTTGTTATTTTTGATTAACAGATTATTTAGGTAAAAAAAAAATCCACTCCAGTGCTGTAGTAGTGGTCAGTAGTGATTTCAGTGAGTTTTGCAGAGATAATGGAAAATCACAATATTTGTGTCGTGCATGGTGTGTAAAATCAGTGAAAAATCTCTGTGGGCAGTAGCTGATCATGAAAGTATATATAAAAGCCTCAGTATAATGACATTGCTCTCCCTTCCTTTTGTGAAATTATAATTGGTGTCCTTGTTAGTAATCATACTACGGGATTAAAGAGTGCCTTGCCCTTGAAGACTGACTATGCCTGTCCTTGTAGAGATAGTCCCTCCAGGTCAGAGGCAAGGCAGAAAATGGTGTCTTCTAAGCTGTCCTTATTTGTTGTGCAATGTGTCAATTCATCACTTTCCATAGATGAAAATGTATCTAAACCATTATTAGCTTAGTTCCCAACTAGTTAACTATTTAAAATAGTATCTTGAACTACTGCACCCCACTGCTTCTGTCTTAGCCCTTAAACAAAATTCAGACTTTCTTTCCCCTGTGGTCTTTTCCTTTTTGTGTTTTTGGATCAAAACTGTAGGTATGCTCTATATTTATGCTCACTAAATACTGTGATATATTCTCAGTAGCGTCACCTTTTTGCTTGTAATATAATCCCCGTTGTCTTCCTACCTATCTTATCTTTTCTATTTTATTACCTTCTATATGTACTGGTAAATAAAAAGGGAGTGAATTTGGAAAATATAGGCCATTTGGAAGAAATTCTGTGTGTATCACATCAGAGAACTTGAAAGAGTATGGAAACATTTACAGCCTCCAAAGAGTCAATCTATACACCAAGATTGAATTTAGGGATGGACACAAGCCCTGTGTTACTCTAGCTGTTCTGGAAAGCCTGGTTTTGCAATAATTTCTGTCCTCAGGATAGTAAAACTAGTTATGATGAATTTAGCAAAGTCTGTATGCTGCAGTGCCCCAGACAGCTTCTTATTTTCATTGACATTATTTTTTCATCAGTTTAGACTGTGTAGTATCTGCAGACAGTATATGTTCAAAATATTGGATTGCTGTGTTTTTGCATACAAACCTTATAAAGCAAAAGAAATACCAGACTGTGTGTACAAGCATCAAAATTTGATTATATGCAGGATCTAATCTTAATATCACACCATCCTCACTGAAAAGCTTTGCAAGAATATTTCAATTCATATTCTGAACAGTGTGTTTCTCTGCAGTCATCCTCCAGAATTCTTATTCCTATCAGGAGAATATCAATATATTGAACTGAATAAAAATGTATACATTACATTGCTTATTCAAATGTCCAGCTGATGCTTGTGGAGAATGTAAGCAGGAGGCAATATAATCTGAGCTTTGTTTTATTGATACAAGAGACTAATGTGAATTACAAAATAGGAAAGGATGCGAAGTTGTTTAATATGCTGGAAATGTGAAAAAAAAATGCAGATTTCAGTTATTAGCTTTCACAGCTGTATTTGCACAGAAATGTACTAATGGCTGGATGACATTTCATGCATGAACTTGATAGAGCATCCTTAAACATATTCATGTTAGAAGAGTACTTAAAGGGAACCTCAAACTTAAAAATTCCAGTCTTTGTTTAAAAAAAAAACAAACCCAAACTATAGTTTCCCCAGGGTAATTTAGTACAAGATATTTCTTCATGAAACAAAGCCTTCTTTGTTATAAGGAATACTATGACAGCCTATGAAGGGCTCTCCTTTCTGATCACACTTTAAAAAAGACGCCAGTTCCCCTGAATGTTAAATATTATTGCACAATAGTTGTTGTTCAGGCTTTTGTGGAAAATTCTAGAAAAGCAGGAAGCCGCTTGAAGTTTCAAACGCCTCTTGGGCTATCAGTTTCCCATGCCATTTTCTGTTTTGAGGGAACACCTTTGTAAGTGTGGCAAAGATGAATGCCAGTTTTCTATGTTGTGTGAGATAAAAGGATTTATTCTTCTTTGAAGAACAAGAAGAATTCCCGGTGAGGTCCATCACATAGTATGAATTTTGGGGCGTTGGGTGACAGCAAATCCTTCCAGTTAACATTTGCTTGCGGTGTGTGGTGATTTTTTTTTTTTTTTTTTAGTTCACCTACTAGCACAGAGCAGGTGTGACTTCATTTGTAACTGATAAATGATAAAGATGTCTGGTTTTGGTAGGAGTGGAGAGGTGATGGTGAAGATTTTTATACCTGTGAGCGCTTGCACTTCTGGTTTCTGGCAGTTTCAGCGTTCAGTTTGCCAACGCTGAAGAATTCTATTATTTTTATGTAAATGCAATTATTATCAAGATACTGCTGGGGAAGGCACTTCTCAGAAATGTTCTGAGGATTATTCTTGCTCCATTATCTCCCATTCACTTTCCACAATAGGATTTTACAGGCTCACACTGGTTGATGTTCTTCAGAAGAGCTGTTGGTCCACCTCTGATTGTGATTTTCATCAGAAATAGAAAACTCTATCCTCTTTTCTGAAGTAGTGAGATATGAGTCCCAATCCCTGGGAATATTTTGTATAAACTCACTTTACACTGCCCTTTAAGTGATCAGAAAAAGTGTGACGAGAATATGAATTAAAAAGAGCACCGGGGCATGAAATCATATCTCTAAGCAGTTTTGACTCTGCCCTCATATATGCAATCCCATTTCTGCTGCTGTTGATTGTCAAGAACCTTCCAAAACAACAAGAAACGTCTCTAGATGTTATCTCCTGCTAAATTTAGATTTCTGAAGGAAGCGTGAGTGTGTGGAGGTACCATTCTTGAACAAAAAAATGCAGCCTGTAGTAGCTGACCTCCTTTTCTTCTGTGCATATCCATATTACTTGTGTGACGCTCTCAAGCAGAATAGGTCTATACAGAAAAGGGCTGCAGGATTGTTTTCCTTGCCAGCATGGATATAAATGCTGGTTCAAGACAGAACAGTGCTGTACTGATATGAAAGTAGAAAACCAAAGTGGAAACGCTATGAAAAAGGGTGATTAATACCATCATACTCAGAAGCTCTGTTCAAAGCATAACATAATCACAGGCAGTGCCTAGTAATGATATTTTACACTGAAGCCCAAAGGTTACAAAAAGACTTTATTCCTTGCCAAATGAAAGACGCTTTGTCATCTAAGGTAAAGAAGGAATCAAATTTTTGCAGTGGTGCAAAATCTATCTATGTGAAGCTACTTTTAGAGTCACAGACTTTCAAAAGCCAGGGAAAAGTCTGCTTTAAAAAAGCAAAAGGAAAATCTCAATTTTTCCAGATATAGTGAAAATATTTTGGCTGAAGCCATCAGTGGATAGCAGTAGCACAAGAGATCGTTTGGGCTGCAACAGCAACCCAAGCCTTCTTGAAAGTCTTGAAGATGGCAGCAGTGACACTACAAGGACGTTTTAAAGGTGAGTCCATGTACAAATCAGCTCAAGGAAAATGGTATTTAGCAAGATTTTGAATGGTATACAGCAGGGTGGGCAATGAAAGTCACGATGATTTGGGAGTCACTTGCAGCTCCCAGACAACCCAGCTTCTGGCTCCCACTGAGCAAAGGACTGGGTGAGAGTGGGGAGAATTACAGTTCAAACTGAGACAAGATAGCATTGACTGGCAGCATCTCCTGACTCCTGTTAACTTTGTGTGGGCACGTTTAACCTGTAATTTGGAAAAAGAAAATACAGTCTGGCACACATTCTTGAAGGGTTGCCAGTCCTAGATCTAGCCATTGCCTAGCCTGCCAGAATGGGAAAGATAAGTATCTTACAGACTAGTATCCACAGCAACAGACATGGGAATTTTATCTTTTCTGTACATATAAAAACCCAAAGAAAATAATTACTTTCTCATTTTCCAGTTTTGTAATTGTAATAATGACCTTTAGGTCAGGAATTTTCAGCACTTAATGACTGTCTGGATTTTTTTTTCCTGGCCCTTGGTTTCTCCAGCCAGCCATTAACAGTGAGGAAAGTGCTTTCTCCAGTGGTCACTTTGGCTTAATCATTACATTTTCATGCTACAGAATATACCAGCTGGGAAATAAGTGTCTCCTATGTGAATGGATCTATAAAGTGTTCTTAAGTTTTCATTTCTCTGAAAGAATATTCTGGTAGGACATGAGACTTTAACGTAAAATATGATTGAATATTATGCTCGGCCCCAAGAAATGTTAGATCACTCCCAGGAATTGGGACTAAATAGCTTTGGAGTGCTGCCCTTCCTCTTCTGAGGATGGTTTAAGGCCATAGATTTCAAAAGATTAAATCTTAAGAATTTATCTATGTAATCTAGGTCCCCACACAATTCTCTTGGTATCAGAGTGCTTTGGAAATTACATGTGGACACAAATATTTTCTCGTCCATCTTCTAGAATCATACACCTGTTTCTGTTGGGTTTGAATTTCATATGCAATCATAGTGATGTGGAAAGCAGAGTGCAGCAACACTGCCATGAGAGTTAAAAATTATTTAAAAATCTACAGGGGAACAACACTCTGGAATGCCTGCCCTGCTCTGTTTGTCTAGCTGGTAGATTCTTCCTTTCCAACCACTCTCTATCTCAAAACACCTAAAAGCTAGATGTGAATTTATTCAGAAGAATAAATACCTGGAAACAACTTGACATTGCCCTTTATAAAAACATTAAAAATAAGATACTACAGACTGAAAGTGTCTTGTGACGGCCATATTGATCATATTCTTGGTAAAAATTAACCAGATTGTGAGTGGATTGTATGTGTGTACATACATAAACCTTTGGACAGTCTTCAGTTCTTGTGCATTGCTATTTGAGTTATTCTTCAAACTGTAGGACTTTAAATGGCATTGTTAAAACACAGTGTTGCCTAAAAAAAAAAAAAAAAGAAAATTTTAATGTATCTTTCCTTCAGGGTACATTTGTGCTTGAAAATAATTGTGGAAGAAATGCATTACTCGAAGGACAAATAAATACAACAAGAAAAGAGCACTCTTCTAAACTGCCTATTGAACGTGTAGAGATTCCTAGCAGTAGTTCAGTGTGCTGTTATTGTTCAGTAGTCAGGTAGTAGTAAAGCCCCTCCACTTGAACAGCAAAAGAAAATGAGAATTTCTTCATCAGTAGTTTTAAAATCAATATGGTGTCCCTTGAGGGTTTGGTATTAAACGTGGAAGTAATATGAATGATGAGCCTAATTTTAATGTTTTGCTGTGAAGGAGATTTAGCACCTGCGTAACTGTTATTGGTACTATTAGCTTTTCATTGTGTAGCTGTAAGTGAAAACTGAGCACACATCAAAACAGCAGGCATCAGCTTTTGCTTTAACACTTCTTTTACTTTTCAAGAAAAATAACAGCAGCAAAATATAGGTAGTGTTCGAGGAAACAGCCACTCAGGAGTCCCACAAGGGCTGGGAATGTGCCATGTGGTTTCCTGACTCTTAGAGTGACACTTCTACATTTTAAGCTGAGGCTTTATTCATACTTTGAAAGTATGACAATCTACTCAGCAGGGTTGTGTGATTTTCAAAACGCTGGACTTGCTCGAGGAGTTAAATCTGGTGAGGATCCAGTAATTTCTTTAACTAGTTATAAAATGTATACCTTTAAAATAGCTCTAAATCTTTAAACCTCAAGCTAACTTCAGTGTTAAAACAGCTGGCTAACTATTAGTAGAAATGGGAAAGGTCCAAAAGACACAAGTGACAATACTTGTGTTTCATTCTGTGCTTAAATGGATCTTTTCCTCAGCTTCACTGCTAACCCAGTACAGATTATTTATAGATTTTAAAGCCAGAAATTAATACTGTTCCTTCTAGTCAGAAGAGAAATGTATGGGAATGTTATTAATTCTTTAGCATGATAATGCCTTCTGGCTCAAATGTGCGTTCTAGGGACCAAGTGTAAACATGCATTTATCATCCCAATCCTGAATCTGTTCCCAAAAACGTCCTTCTGTAGAGAACTGTGAAACAGCTTTTCTAAAGGACTTGAGACCTTTTGTTGCTGACAATAACAAAGATATTTGCAGCCTTTGCTGTAATTGAACCTTCCGATGTGAAATGTTGCAAATGACAGTTTAGTGTTTTTATCCAAAACAAAAAACTCCAACTCAAAAAAAAAACCCCAAAAAATCACTACGATGGTAGTTACCCTGATGTAAAATCTCTGTTTTCTTCCAGTGGAGCAAATTAACCCAGGCCTCCTTGGTACCTGAAGAGCTCTCTCCCTTTTCAAGCCAATCTAATTTTTGGGTCGTTAGCATCTCCTCATTTTCCCTGTTATTTCCAGTTTCTCCTTTTTCCTGTCTTCCTTTCCCTCAAAAGCAGCCTTGGATGTTGCCAATAGAACTCAGCTGTGGAGGAAATGCAATCCCAGGAAGAGTTAGTGTACCGAATCCCTCACAAGCCACTGAGTTTAGGTGGGACAAAATTGTTCTTCACTATTTTTACCAGTGTCCAGGGAGCAATTCCATCTATTAGTCTGTCTTGTCTCCTTTCTGCATCTCCTTCTACCTCCATTGTAATACAAGGTAGAGGAGACAGGAGCGTCACAGCAGCTGTTATTGTTCGATCAGCAACACAATCTTTGCTGGAATTTCATTTCCCTCGCAGTCTAGTTACTAGAATACATTTGTCATCTCTACTTTGTAGCAGACTTATATTTGCCTGTAATTACATACCAGTCTGGCAATACTTTATTGTTAACATAAAGTACTGCCATTTTAATCCCCAGACTTAAACTGAAGTATTTGCAAAACTCTGTAATTGCTAAAATAATAAAGCTGCCATTATTGTATAGGAAGTTTACAGCTTGTTATGGAAATATTTACATCGACTCAGCTACACCTGTATGCTTTCTTTATGTTTTCATGTGTTCCTTAAGAGAGACAGACAGACAGACTGCTGCTGGGCAGCATAACTGTAAGTTTCTGATACTTTCACAGAATGGCTGAAGTTGGAAGGGAGGTCATCTTCTCCAACCTTTCCTGCTCAAGCAGGGCCACTGGTAGCAGGTTGCCCAAGCCTGTAGACAGATGGTTTCTGAGTTATCTCCAAGCATGGAAACTCCACAAGTTTTGTGGGCAACCAGTGCCAAGGCTCAGTCACAACTTTCCTTCAGGTTTTCCAGCTTGTGGTTCCCACGTACAACAAAAATCTGTTAAAGACAACTAGGAAAACCATGTTCAGTGTGGTTAAACTGTAATGGGTACAGATAGTACTGCAAATGCTTAGGGATATGCAAACCAGAAGAGAGAACGTGTTTCAGTTTCATTTTGAGCGGTATCTTTGCAAACAGAAAACCAGTGATGCCCCTCCCTTGCTGTTTATTACCCGTTCTATGATTTTATCTATTTTTGCCTTCAAATAATTCTCCATGCATTAATGTTCTGTTGCTACGACTGATGAGCTAAAACAGACCTCAGCACTAGGTAAGAATTTGCTGTGAACCATAAGCAATGTCGCCACATTATTTCTTTTTTTTGTACAGGAAGCTCAAAACATCCATACACCATGTCTCCAAAAGCTCGGGACTTTGTGCTGAAGATCTTTCACCCTTGCTCTTACTCAATTTCTCAGTTCTCTGTGCTGTTTTGGGGGAAGGTGGGGGAAGTTTTGTCATCTCTCCCAGCAGCTCCTATGGGACAGCAGTACCACCGAGTACAGGTGGTTTTGTGTTACCCTGAAGACCTTCAGGTAAAAAAAGTGTTCAGATTCTGTTGCTACTCGGCCGACGAGCACTGGGGTTGCTTGTTGTTTGGCCATGGGTGACGTGGTCTCCTCACATGGCTACAGCCTCTCACAGGTCCCTCTGACCCCTTCTCTCCCACTCGCCGGCACTGCCCCTGGCCCAGAAGCAGAACTCCCCGCGTGCCATCTCCACAGAGGCGGGAGAGGGGCCGTTTGTTACTCTGGAACAGCTGTCGGGAATTTTTAACTTGGAAAAAGAGGTTCCCGAGGCCTTTTCTGGGGACGGGCTTGAGAGAGCGGGGCGCGCGGGTCAGCGGCTCAGCCGGGAGCCCGCCGGCGCCCGGGACTGGGGAGCTCTCGCCACCCGGCTCGGCCGGACCCTCGGCAGCCGCTGTGACGGCGGCATCTGCGCTCCCCGCCGCCCGCTGCAGCCCCTTCCGCGGCAGAGCTGCGAGCCCGCTGCCGGGCGCGCCGGGGCCTGCCNTGCCCGGAGCTGGCGGCTGCCCGGCTGGCGGCGCGGCCAGGCGAGCTCAGCCGAGCGCAGAGGCGGATTTTGAGGAACAATAACAGCGCGGGGAGCGCGGGACCGGCGCGGCCGCCCCCGCCCGCCGCACCATGTACGCCTTTGTGCGGTTCCTGGAGGACAACGTCTGCTACGCGCTGCCCGTCTCCTGCGTGCAGGACTTCAGCCCCACGTCCCAGCTCGACTTCGACAACCAGAAGGTGTACACGGTGTACCGCAACCCCGAGGAGGCGGAGGAGGACGACGAGAGCCCCGGAGAGTGGGGCGACCGCCTGCTGCTGCATAAGGCCCAGATCCTGGCGCTGGCAGGTGAGGGCGGGCCGGGCCGGGCCGCGGGGGGCAGGGGGGTGGG